>VOPJ01007606.1:0-11365 GCA_014673585.1 Semibalanus balanoides
CACGATATTTTTAGTGGCATATAATATACGTTTTATTTCGAATTGCGACGCGGAACGGCGTAAAATACAACTTGTATTTCCTTGGCAACCGCATTCTTACTGTTAAAAGGCCCAGGGTCCCTTCAGATTGTCTAAGGACCTCTCCGACCTTTACGACGTCCTTTTGACCTTCTCAGGGGCTCAGCTGGGATTCGTGATAAGACATGATGTGGGGTGGGTGATCCGTGATATATATTGAATACAAAGAGGGCTTATTCCACAAGACAAAACAATTTAAAATCGGAGCTTTCGGGGTTGATACCGAATGCCCTTTTAATCGCTGACGAAGGACTATTACATTCAATATACACCTAAAGATTCCGAATTTATCTTTTTGTTGTGGAGTAAGTCCACTTTGTATTTAACCTTCGCCTGGGATCTCTACGTGCTTTGGGCCCTTCCAGACGGACCAGCGACCCCTCTGACATTCCAAGAAGCCTCTCTTGTGTGTCAAGGGGCCCATTCGGCCTGTTCAGAGGTCCCTTCGACCTGGCCAGCGAGTACGCTGGCTGCCTCTCCGTACTGGCTAGAGACCAATTTGTTATGTTCAGGGGCCCTTCTTACCCACCCAGTGGTCTTTTTGGTCTGGCTAGTGACCCCTGCAATCTTCACAAGGGCCCTTTGAACTTTCCATGGATCTCTGGTCTGTCCATGGGCCCTCCAGCCTTTTAAGGGACCGTTCTGACCTAGCAAAGGACTGCGCTGGCTGATTTGTCGCCTTGCCAGCATGCTCAGAGGGCCTTCCCACCTGCCCAAGGGACCTCTGTGCTGGCTAGAGGCCCATTCGACGCATTCAGGGATCCTGCTGTCCCTCTCAGGGGCCCTTTCGGTCTGGACAGGGGCCCATCTGACCAGCACATGGGCCGTTTGAACTCCATTGGGGACTCTCTGCGGTCTGTCCAGGGGCCCCTTCAGTTACTCAGTGGCCCTTTTGACGGTAAGGCCACTGCGCTAACTGCTTTGTCGGCCTTGCCGACATGCTCAGAGGGCCCTCCGAACTGTCCAGGGGCCCCTCTGTGCTGTTTAGGGGCTCATTCGACGTGTTCAGGCGGCCTCTGACCCGCTCAGGGGCCATTTCAGTCTGACCAGGTGCCCCTCTGACCTGCACGGGGGCCCTTTGAACTTTCTAGGGACTCTCTGGTCTGTCCAGCGGCCCTCCAGTCTGCTAAGGGGCCCTTCTGACCTGACAAGAGACTGTGCTAACTGCTTTGTCGCCTTGCCAACATGCTCAGAGAGCTCTCTGACCTGCCCAGGGGCCTCTCTGTGCTGGGTATGGGCCCATTTGACGTTTTAAGGGGGCCCTCTGACCTGATCAGGGTCTTTTGGTCTGGTCAGGGGCCCCTTTGACCTGCATAGGGGCTTTTTCAACTTTCCAGGGTCCCTCCAGCATTCACAAGAGCCGCTCCGAGCTCCAGAGGGCCCACTCCCATCTCCAGAGGGCCCACGTTTGTCTCGAAAGGACTCGCATTAGCCTTTGGGGGCCATTTTGGCATCCAGTTGGGCTCCTCTGGCTTCCAGAAGACCCTCTCTGACCTCAAATGGGTTCATTCTGACCTGGAACCAAGGTGGGCCCTTCGTGGACTGGGGCAGAAGGGCCCACCAGTCACTTTGGGGAGGGGATATCCAAGTGGCCTCATTTCTGGCTGTTGTGCCTGAGGCGAGATCGCACCTCCAAACACCATTAACCTCGCGGTGTCAATTATTGTAGCCCACCTAACGCCTTGCACACCGACGCAAAACGCTGCTACCGCCACCACCACGCATTCCTTCGCCAAACTCCCGCTGCCTTCAAGTTCGTGCCGATATGCGGTTCGTTCGTCATTCCAACGACATGCGTGACGAGCCATCGTTACGGAGCGGGACTTTGAGGCGCGGGTCATGTGCCTCGGTTGTGACACGTGTCACCCCAATTCTGAGTTCGCAGCACCCGGCGACCAGGTGGTAACAAGGCGACCCAGCGACAGGCGCGGTGTACCACTTCTGAACAAAGCGACCAAGTTAGCACAATATGGGCGTTAGAGGGTCGGGGTCAGCTACTTGCAGCACTGCAGTCCGGCGCTGATGGTGTCCGGCGTGAAGTCAGCATCTGTAGACTCAGTCATCATCCAGGCTCACAGCACAGCGACTTCATCTGCAGAGTTAAGTCAGTTGCAGCCCGTCAGTCAGGTTCACTTACATGCCAGTCAATCGCAAGTCAGTATCTGCTCCTCAGCTGCAAGCAGTGAGAGGTGGTGCGGTCACCTGCGCTTTCTGCCCGCACCAGCAGGCGGGGGGAGACGAGGTTCATGTGGCGGTTGTTGACGCTGCTGACGTGTCTGACATCGACCGTGGATTTGCCGCCAGCATTTCACCCGTCTGCCTGGGTCCTCACCGGCCGACCCACCACACCGTCCAGGCGGAGGTCACAACTCTCCTGCGCCTCGCGCTGCAGAGGCCAGCACTATTTCTACTGTACTGGTTACTCGTACAACCCCAACGGCACGTGTCACATGTTCCCTACGCGATGCTGGGAGACCGAGCCCCAGGAGGAACACCCGGGAGTTGTCAGCTATACCAAGCCCGTTGCTCACGTTTGGTCTTGTGAAAATGGGGGCTTGGCCCTGAACAACACATGCTACTTCCATCGTCACAGCGGAACGCCGCTAACTTGGGAGGCAGCCAAAATCGCCTGCGGGGAACTGGGCGCCTGTGCTCGTCTGGCTCAGCCCAAGGATCGACTCACGTACGAGTTTCTGCTGAACCCCTGGCGGCCGAACGATGAAGAGTGGATCGGAGCGGCCGATGAGGACGGAGACGGCACGGTGACCAACATGGACGGGTCCCAGCCGAGCTGGCAGCCGCCACTGGTCAGCCACGCCTCCACCGGACCTGTGTTCCTGCCGCAAGGTCTCACCAGGGAAATCCACCGCTCCACCCCGGTCCACAACGCCGTGCACCGATACGTCTGTGAAACTCGGCACGACTGCCGACTGCGCGAGCCCTGCCCCGAGGGATGGCTTCTGATCCACCGCATATGCTACGGCCTGATCACCGAGCCGCTGCCCTGGTTAGAAGCCGGCATCAACTGTGGCCGTCTCGGACCTCATGGCAACCTGGCCCGCGTTGGGAGAAACATCGTGGCCCGTACTGTGGAGTTCTTCTTTCAGAAGTACGGCGGGAGGGCCTACATCGAGTCAGGACATAGAGATCGAGGGCTTGGAATACCGTCTACATCACTCAATCAGCGTTCAACTGGAATGGCTGGGAGCCAGACAACGTTGGCGGTAATGAAGATTGCCTGAGATGGTCGGCGATCTGGCAGGCGATATACCCTGCAGCACACCACGCCCGTACGTCTGCCGCGCCAACGCCAACACCTGCTGAGGAGCCACCGCTGCTGCTGCTGCTGCTGCTGCTGCTGCTGCTGCTGCTGCTGCTGCTGCTGCTGCTGCTGCTGCTGCTGCTGCTGCTGCTGCTGCTGCTGCTGCTGCTGCTGCTGCTGCTGCTGCTGCTGCTGCTGTAACGTCAATTGCTGAGCAGAACCCCCTCAGCTGCTGCTCTTGCTGCTGGTGTAACGGCAACTCCTGCTGAGGAAATCAATCATGAGTTGCTGCCTGGAGATGTTTCTGACGCAGCGACAGTGACGGAGTCAGCTACCGATATCGCAGCAACATCTCCAGCGGTTTTGACGGCATCAGCCGAGTCTCGGAGCACGATCTTGACCAGGTTTGCTGCTTCAGATTTCTACCGCACACGGAGAAGATTAATCCCATTTGCTCCTTATTTGTTTGCTTTAAGTTTTGTTGACCCGTTCGTGCTAAAAAGGGTGCAAGGGATACTATTTGTGTATGCAATATTTCACTAGATGGCCCGCATTGCGCGATGCGCAATATTTTCAACGAGGCAGTGATGAGTTGGAAGCTAATTGTCTCTGTTGACAGCTTTTGCTTTGTTGACTTTGATGAGTCCCTATCGTTCGAAATTCTGAAGGTCCGCCAGCGCACGTGCATTTTCTGACCTCAGCGGACGCAGCCAAAAACGCAAAGATGCACCCGACACGAGCGCAACAGACAGACGTGCTTTTAAATCTTTAACCCGCGCCGGGCCGGGGGGGGGGTGTTTAGACACCCCCCTCAGGTTTTTCCTGGATATTGGGAAAACGGCGACGCGTATCGCCGCCAAATTTTCAGTACCTGTTCGATCATCTTTTTTACAGCTTTCGGAACAGTTTTGAAAATAGGTCATGTCAGGTCAGGTCACCAGGCTAGGTCAAGTGACCCCACCTCCGAAAAAAGTTTGCGGTTCCACCAAGCCACAAGTTTTTAGCGGCATGGTTCGTACTTACAGGGTTTCGATAAAAGCATAACTATCTAAGTTTGTTTATCTCGGATTTTTTTGTATACGGTGACCTAAGTCAGACAATTTTCCTTGACCCTCCATTTAAGTGAATGGGAAAATAAACAGATGCTTTTCTTATTCGGAAAGTAATGCATTGGTCAGGCTGATTATTTTCAGAATCATGTTATTTTAGCTAATTCTATGACCTAGGTGCGATGTTTCTAAGAGATCTCTTCAAGGTCATCTTGAGGTCATCTGAGGTCATCAGCAATGATTTGATTATTACTTTTGATAGAATAAGATAGGCGAGCGGATGACACCACTGGTATTTGAATCGTCTGTCCGCGACGTCGCCTATGCAACATGACCATCTGGGTCACCAAATGACTTGACCTGAGGTCAAATTTTGAAAAACGACCTTACGAGGTCATCATGTATATGTTTCAAAACGTTTGACAAGAGAAAACACGATAGTGTTAGATTTATTTTATGTGTTATTTTTAGATAAATGCTATTCAGGAAAACATATTTTTTACCAAAAAACTTCATGGTTGACGTTTGATGACCTCTGAGCCTAAACTATTGATCTGAGCTCAAATTTGAGGCCTGGTGCGTTTCAAATTGAACTAGCTTACCTAATGCTTCTACTTGTTTATTTCCTAAGCTATCATAGTTTCCGAGAATATTGGGATAATCTGGAGCTATGTCCTAAATCTGGAAAATTTGACCTTTGATGACCTCTGGTGGATCAATATTGACCTGAGAAAATTGTTCAACGAAATTAGTTTCCAAATCCCTTTTGGGCGAGCTCTCGAACGGTAATTTTTGGTTTATGTCTAGGTCCCATAGGACATTATGAGCGAGTTAGAAGGGGGGGGTGTCGAACACCCCCCCCCCAGCCCGAGGAAGTTTTGGCGCGCAAGCACCGGCCCGGTGCGGGTTAACACAGATAGTGGATGCATACTTTTGATTTGGTGTGAAAAACATCGTCACCGCTGCTCTCTCCGTTGCCGAGCAGTGTAGGTACTGCTAAGTGTAACTGACGTGTCACATTCATTTATCCGTCCATACGAACGTTCTGATTTTAATAAGAGTAACTAGAAGGCCCGCATTGCGCGATGAGCAATATATCCAACGTGGCAGTGAAGAATCGGAAGTTATTTTTTCAGCTGACAGCTTTTGCTTTGTTGACTTTGTTGACTACCAAACGCTCAAAATTATGAAAGCTTGGCAGCGCACGTTCATTTTTTGATGGCAGCGGCCGCAGCCTAACAAACATAGATACGTAGATGCGCCGTAGATGCGACAAACGTAGATGCGCCCCTCACGAGCGCAAGAGACGTCACACGTGCTCCAAACTTTAACACAGATAATGGGTGCACAGTGCACACTTTTGATTTGGTGTGACAAAATCGTCACCGCAGCTCTCTCCGTTCCCGAGAAGTGTGCTGTTAAGTGTGACGGACGTGTCACATCCATCCATCCATACGAACGTTCTGATTTTAATATAAGGAATTGATATGGTAATATTTCCTTTGTCGTTTCCGTAGCCACCATGTCTATTCAGTACCTATCAAATCGCTGACACTTGTACGCTATTGTGTTTGTTAAATGTGTATGGTTTTAACTTAATAATTTAATATCCGAAAGACACTTTCGAACAATGCATTATATGTAACACATCTCGCTATCACATATATATATATATATATATATATATATATATATATATATATATATATATCTCTCTCTCTCTCTCTCTTTTGTCAATAAATTCAGTCACCAACTAGTCGTTTTTAGAAAACAAGTTTGTCAAGCTGTCTCATAGATGGCAGCACTGCAGGTTACCTGCATACACACTGTGCCGCAATACACAAGGTGACGTCACACTACTGTACGTCATGCCACAGCTGCACCAATACGGAGGCGACCTGTTTCAATTGACGGATTTGCACACTGGATTGCTAAATCATATGCGATTGGAAATATAAGCGTAGTGGAGAGGGCATCGCATTGCAAACTGAATGTCGTTGATATCAACATAAACCAGACACAACTATGTATGATTATATACATCTCATTTCACGGACGTGCGATGATTTTATGTGAGAAGTGGTTTTCATAGCAGTATTTTATAAGCTCTATATATGCTGACTGCTAAGAACACAGTTATGTAATTTAATGTATTTAATTCTCAATGTGTGTGAATAATTGATGTTGTGCTGATGCTTAAACGCGCAGCATTTTAGTCTCGCGTAGTCAACCATGCAAACTATCAAACATATGCACGATTTGATAGCAGAATGGCACTGCCTTTCACCGTGCTACGCTGGGTAATACCACTCATCTTGGCAAGGTTACCCTAAAGGAGCTTTGCTAGCTTTTAGCCCGCTGTAGATAGTCGCACACCGATGGACAATAAACTTACTGAGTTGAGCGAGTATTTGACTGCTGGCTGGTGTCTGCTGATTGGAGCGAAAACTAAGACATCTCACTGATATTCGATGCTCAGAAGTAGCGTGAAGTGTTGTTATCTACCAGCTTCAGCTTACCGATATAGCAGGGTTGAATATCGTGGGTGTTTATGGCCCTATGGGGTTAATACCAAGGCCGGGTTAATACCAGTAGGACGCCCTAAATAAAACAGCTCACCTTGGAAAAAAGAGAAAAAGCTCAGATATGATAGAGAGAAGCTAGAAATTAATTATCATGTTACTTATAAGTCATACAAATATATATTAAACTTGAAGGGAGTGTTCCTACTGTTTTGAAGGTCACAATTTTGTATAATAGTAAGTGGCTGTCGGGTTGATTGTGGATATGATAAAACTCACATCTGTTTTATCTGGAGTCCCCTTAGTTTGAGTTTTCGCACATTTACTTTTTGATTATTTTTTGTTTCGATATCGATATAACGATCTGCACTACGGAGCAGACAATCGGATGCAAACATGAGTTATGCAAAGCGGCGCACCTGAGGCAATAACAATCGAACAATTCTGTCGAGTTACGATAGTTAGGTAACGTTGCCTTTGTTACTGGCATTCAGGTTGTGTCCCCTTCGTAGCCGCCACTGGTGGCCTTTTCACTACTAAGACCTTGCTTATGACGTCAAAATGACGTCAATGTCTTATTTTCCTTTGTCTTTCTTGTATACAGAGAGGAGTTCAGTGATACAGAGCCTTTCGCGTGACGTCATATTAACGGAAATGAATATTGCCAACCGACACCGCTGTCACTTCGTGGCTGTATCTAGTATATATATGTTCTTGCCGGCATTCGCTGCTGTTGTGTTGTTGTTGTGTCAATATTGTTCATCTGTTGTAGTGTGCCCGCATATTTTTCTGTTTCTGTATATTCTAAGTACCTAATTGTTCTGGTTTTCGTTTCCATTATTCTTTCGAGGTTAGAGGTTTATTATTGAATTCCACCGGTCGTGTTTCTGCGCGGAGGTTGTTAGGGTGGTTAATGGTTGCCATGGTTATCACAAGAACTCTGGTTTTGGACTACCCGGGGGTGTGGGGGCAAGTTGTGCGATCCATATGAACGCGTTCAAAGTTGTAGCATTCAATGCTCTTCCCATCCAATACCGCAGCCAACAACGCTTGCGACCTCCAAAATTTACCCGGGTAGGGAACATCGTCAACGTCCAAGCTCCCAGCCTCCAAAATTGTCGTGCATCCAAAACCGAGTGCACATCCAAAGCCGAGGTAGCCAAGCTTGCGACCTACAATAGGGTGTTTTCACTGACGTCACAGATACCTCGTTCGGCCGCCATCTTTGGGGACAACCTGAGTGCTAGTGTGCTAGTTCAGTGTGTTTTTCAGAGAATCTCATTCTATCTAGTGTGAATTTATTTCGCTCAGGGGGGGATGGCCCCCGTGCCCCCCCTTGGCTACATCCCTGCTTTGGGGACAACCTGAGTGCTAGTGTGCTAGTTCAGTGTGTGTGCTATGTTGTTAGACGGATTTTTCACGTGATTTTAGATTAATCGACACCGAACAAACTATCCCACTTCACTTCATCCATATATTCACGGCTCTTTTCGGAGTGCATATGTTTTGATGGACATTAAATTGCGTTGAAGGGCTCTTCGAAAAACGAGCCAATGCTCCAAAACTATACAACCGATCCGGGTAATTCCTTCACCATTCGATCTGGCGTGGTCCAACGGAGTGTTAATCGGAGTTTCATTTTTTTAGTTTTGTTTAAGTGGACCAATTTAGTCCAAAACCACAAAAAAACAGTTTTGGATGGTTTTGGTCAAATTTGGTCCACTTTGATTGGACCAAAGCGGATAAAACTCAGCACCATACCCCTTTGGACCACGCCAGATCGAATGGTCAAGAAATTGCACGGATCGGCCCCACAGTCCTGGAGCATGGGCTCGTCTTTGAACGCAACTCAATGTCCAGAAGGTATATGCTTTCGTCGGTTGTCCCCAAAGATGGCTCATGGCTGCCGCACGCAGGGCCAGAGCACAGCCAGATCTGGCTGTGACGTCACGTGAAAACACCCTATAAACAGAACAACGAGGACATCTATCTTCCGGGAACTATTGGTTTAAATGTCGTCCAGTAGGTGTCTAACCATAGCCAGTGGCAGAAGGGCAGAAGACAGAACGCGAGTTCAGTGACGTCACTTCGCGGTGTACAGTGGCGGACCCTGTTGTGACCGGACCCTCGACCTGATCCTGCCCAATATCACGCTTCTGCCAGCACCGGGGCCCTGTCTTGATCGAACCCCTACCAGGAACGGGCCACTATCAGTAACGAGCCCGTATCAAGAATTTTCAAGGAGCGGGCCCTGTTGTGGCAGGGCCCTCGTCCTGACCGGGCCCCAGATCACGCAGGTTGCCAGCATCGGGGCCTCTGCCTTGATCGGGCCTGACCAAGACCGGATCCCTACCAGAAAACCGGCCGTATCAAGAATATACAATGACGAACCCTATTGTAACCGGGCCCTCGTCCTGACCAGGCCCCATGTCACGCCTCTGCCAGCACCGGCCCCTGCCTCGATCGGGCTTCTACCAGGAACGGGCCCTTATCAGAAAGGGGTCCGTATATACAAGGGCTGGACCCTCTTATGACCGGGCCCTCGTCCTAACTGGGCCACATGACACACCTCTGCCAACACCGGGCCCCTGCCTCGATCGGGCCTGACCAGGACCGGGCCCCTACCAGGAATGGGCCCGTATCAATAATTTGCAAGGAGCGGGCCCTGTTGTGACCTGTCCATGATCCTGACCAGGCCCCATATCACGCAGTTACCAGCACCGGGCCCCTGCCTCGATTGGGCCTGGCCAACTGCGGGCCTCCACCAGAAACGGGCCCATATCAATAATATGCAAGGTCCAAGGACCAGGTCTTGTTGTGATCGGGCCCTCGTCCTGACCGGGCCCATATCGCGCCTTAGCCCATATCGCGCCTTACCTTATATCACAAAAGTATACACACATTTTCCTCCCAGAATAGTTAGACCTATCCACTGGTGTTTACTGCATCTCGATATATCTACCCAGTCCGAAGATATACGTATATATGTTCCCAGTGCCGCCAACCGGAGTTTTTGTCAAGCTTAAAAGTACCCTCTATAGGCAAAACGTGTTTTTTTACTTTTCTTTTTAAAGAATATTGATTAAGACTGATTTGGCTTCAGACAAAAGTGTTTTTTTGTGCCTAAAAAAACTAACAAATGAAAAATCCGAAAATGCCAAAAGTTTCCTCGCATGATTTCAATTAAATAATATATGAAGCTATATTTTATACATAATATATAAGCGTTCGTACAGTTCGTTTACAAAATATGCAGGCGATGAAAGATGGTCTAACAACATGGCCTCTCAAAAATGCCCGAGGCTATAGCTCGGTGACTGTTGATCTGAAAAAATAAGACTGTCACAGCTGACTTTAGCACCCCGTTTACCAATACAAACTATTTGCAGAATTTTCAAAAATAGGATGGTGTAAAATTTAGCTATTTGGGTCAACTTGTCATGGAATGCACCACCAATTACCAGCACTTGATCGAAGTGACCTCCTTTCTGCTCCAAGCACAATATTGTCCTCTCTTCATGTCGAAAAAGACACTGTTGCGTCAGTGCCAAGCAGGCTGGGAAACTAGCAACCCACGGAGGTGATGCCTGTGCGTGGCGATACAGTGAAATATAGTCCACCTCCGAGCTCCAAGCGTGAACAAAAGCAACGGCGGCGGCGGCGGCGGCGGCGGCGGCTAACTGCACTACGGACAAGCACCATCAACAATTTTGGAAATGGTAGTAGTGGTTGCCAATACTGCCCGATTCGCACTGTATATGACAACATAATTTGCCTCGAGACAATTATATGTAATATTTCATGCAGGGAATGGCACAAACAGTTGGTCTTTTGCTGCGATATTTCACACAAACTGACACAAATCATCGGACCAGCATAGAGCACCCTGTTTGCCTGCGAGTCTTAGCTTTGATCGCTGTGCCTTGTCGCTTGTTCAAGAACCGTTCAGCGGCGAATTAATGTACAGGGTCCGGCCATAAGTTTTTGCCTCTGCCTGCTTGCTAAGTATTTTATATCGTACCGTACGTGATTATTGCATCAAAATATCTAGCGTTCTTGGGCTCGCTCTGCTTCCTAGATCCTTTGCCCGTGAGAAATGGATCCCAATCCGACCTAAGGTCAGTCAGGGGCTGGTGAGCTGTGGCCAGAAAATAACGCGAACTGTCTGCCTGGAATCCCGCCCAGAAAAGTGAAGGTCGAACACTTCGATCTTAGGGAGTGAAATCTGGCAATAGGCGAGGTCTGAGCCAGAATGTTGCAGTCAAACGTAGCCGGCTAAGTGGGACATATTTCCGCACCATCCAGTGCTGGTGGCGGAGAATTACAGACCTCATGAAGCATTGCTGATAGACTCAGATCGGGCCGTCCGCCCACCATCTCCACTGTCACAAAAATTCCTTCCAAGAAAACAATTCAAATACAGAAAAGAAGACGATCTAAATACAAATCAGTGA
>VOPJ01007612.1:0-11309 GCA_014673585.1 Semibalanus balanoides
GGTGACCGGTACCAGCTGTACCGCAGCACACGGTGGTGACCGGTACCAGCTGTACCGCAGCACATGGTGGTGACTGGTACCAGCTGTACCGCAGCACACGGTGGTGACTGGTATCAGCTGTACCGCAGCACACGGTGGTGACCGGTACCAGCTGTACCGCAGCACACGGCGGCACTGCGGCACAGTATCTCACTGCAAACTGCCTCGGCGCTACGCTGAAGCGAGGCGTGAATATGTAGGAATCCCGAGTCGCAGGTCGGCGTATTGTATCAAAAATACTGTAATGTGCGATGTGCAAATCACACTATGTTTCAATCTGATTGTCACTCTACATTTCTTCCAGCAACATCAAAGCATAATATGTTTGACTAGGCTAACCAAAGCTGTTTGCTGCACCTGAATTCTAGTCCACAAAATGTTCGGCCCATTGCGTTTCGACAGACATTATTCCGCGTGTCCGGTGTTCATAACAGGCGTGTGACAAATTTATCCTGAAGAGGCCCGTCGTTATTGCTGCTGGACGGGCCGTTATGAAAAAAGCGCCCCTCCGCCGCCTGTCGCCGCTGATGGCACCGATTTGTACCGGGGCGAAATGAGACGCTCTACCCTGCCCTGAACGCGCAGAGAGAAACACGGTGGGTTTCTCCTGCTAGGGTGGCGGCCCAGAGACCGGCTGAGCCTCGCGGGATATCCCTACGTTGCGTGCCTCGGAAGTCGCAACCACGGCAATGACGCCGAACTGACTGCCCGACATAGGGGACATAGGGAAAGTCAGTGACCTGACAGTCTGTCCTACAGGGACCTTAGGCTAAACAGCAGACCTAAGAGGCATACTACTATTGATAAATAGACGTAGTACCTACATAGTACATACCTATTAAGCACTGTGGCAGTCCACCGAACTAATGTCTCTTCCCATGCCGTTTCCTACGCCCACTTCGAGTATCCATGTCACACGGCAGCTCCCCAAACCAGGCCGCGTTTCTCACCACCCATTACGTGCGAGAGGAGCGCGTCTTCGCCGGTCGCTCTTCGCGACCTCCTGTACCAGTTCTATCGCCGCCGGTCGTTTTTGCCGGCCTTCATTAGGATGCGTGGCTAATATGTATGATTGATTTCCGTGATCCGTCTGCACTTAACGGTGCTGCACGGCTCAGCCACGCCGGCCAGTGTTCGGCGCCGTGTAAAAACCGACATGGGTCATGGGGTGCTGACGGCTGACGCGCCACGCTCTCACTGATCGGCAGGGGTGTGCTGTGGCAGCGGACTGTTCAGCACCGGCAGGACCCTGGGGACAGTGGGAGTGGGTGCTGCATTGCTGCAATCCGACCCTTGTCATTCCTTGCTCCGAACAGGAGCTTTACAGCTCTCTCGGTCTCAGTGAGCAGGAACAGGTAGGTATGAAGACCTCGTCAAGTCAAGTCAAGTGTATTGAGGTCTCCGTGTGAGATGGCTTTGCAGCCCTCTCGTGATCTGCAGGCAGCACAATACCCAACAAAATAAAACATGTGATTTGCCATATTGAAGGTAGTTATATGCAATAATATATAATACCACACGAGGCCGGGAAAATAATTCTTTGGGACCGAGGTCCGAGCTGAATACTCCGCCAGAGACCGAAGGTCGAGGGCGGAAATTCAAGCGCGGAACGAGGTCTCAAAGAATTATTCCATCCCAAGTGTGGTATGAAATTTACCATATGCCGCTGAAATGGACCATATGAAACCATATTTTTCCACCATACTTGGGTTTCAACCTCGGCGACGCAGTTGAATAAAGAATATCAGAGAGTTCATACAGTCACCCTTTTCTAATTCATACACTCCTTTCACTCTTTTCTAACTCTAGTTCATTTAGTCACTTTTTCACTCTTTATATTATTTGCACGAAATTTGGAAAAACATTTCGGCCCGGGGCAGAAACGTTTTCTTAGATCAAATAACATTGAGCTGAAATGTTATACCGCCCTCACGTGCTAACGTTAAAGGGATATCTCGGCATATGGTAAAAGCCATTACATTGCTATAATAGTCACTTCCAGTCTTGCTTGCAGTACAAAACATCGCAGAGGGTCATGTTCAAGTCCTTGCATAATCCTTTAACCTTTGAGTAAAACTGCGTTTGGTGCGTTCTGTTCTAATTTTTGGTACCTCTAACCAAGGTAGTGCTCGACTCAGATTTTTTAGACTGACTCGACTCCGACTCACTTTCGGAGGGACTATTACCCCACTCTGACTCAAGCTGAAAGCAGATATTTGTTTGAGTTGACTCAACTTTGACTCATTCGCTGTTACCCGACCCAACTCTGACTCAAGTGGTAAGAGACATTTTTAGTCTACTTAACTTTGACTCATTTGCTTTTATTCCTGACTCAACTCAAAATCATGTGAAAGATTCTTGAGTCGACTCATTTTTGGCTCATATTCAACTGAATTAATGATTTTGATTTCATATTCAATTGTATTTTACTTGCAATATCTTATTGAAATATTAAATATAAATAACTTATATTTATATTAACACTGGATCAATGCATATGAGTGCATAATAAAAATAATAATAGAACAATACTAAAAGTAGCAATAATAATGAAACACATAATTATATTATATATATATATATATATATATTTATATGTCTATATATATAAATATATATATATGTGTATATATACATATATGCCGATCAGACTATAGGTTTACTTTTGTAGTGTTATGTGAATTTAATCATGCTGTGTCAAATGAATCATGCCTGGAGATGGTGCCGGGAGCACTGAAACGTTGCAGAATGAATCATTTGGCAATTTACTACATGAGTTTTGCTACAGAAACCGGAAGGTCATACGGAAACTAGAAACTCTTTCCAAGAAGTCCATACTTACAAAGTGTGCCGTCAATTTCAACGAGTCATGCATAAATGAATACCTGCTCCCGACATATACTAATATATAACTTTACGACAGAGCAGTGCGGCGGAAGAAGNCTCATATCGATTGATGTATAGTGACTGTTTGTAGACATGAATAGTCTTATAGAATATGTGTTTGATATCTCCAAGATGTAGGTGTGCGCCTGTGCAATACGTGAGAAAACAATGTTTGAATTTCTAGTTTTTGATCTCAACTAATAGCTGACAGTATAAATCGTACGACCATCGAGACGAGCCGATCAGACTATATGTTTACTTTTGTAGTGTTATGTGAATTTAATCATGCTGTGTCAAATGAATCATGCCTGAAGATGGTGCCGGAGCACTGAAACGTTGCAAATGAATCATTTGGCAATTTACTACATGAGTTATTGCTACAGAAACCGGAAGGTCATACGGAAACTAGAAACTGCTTTCCCAAGAAGTCCATCTTAACAAAGTGTGCCGTCATTTGCCAACCGAGTCATGCATATATATATAGTATAATATACCTATAATCTATATATATAATATATATATATATAATATATATATAACATTTATATATATATAAATATATATATATATATATATATATATATATAATAATATATATATATTAATATATAACACACATATATACAAGGATCCACCGTAGGAGATCGGCAGATACCGCGATAGCCGGCAGGTGAACGAGGGCTGAATCTTTTACGAAAATAAACATGTCCATTGTCCGTCAAAGAATACGGCACTCACAGTGCGCGGACTTGCGGAATTGCTGTAGTGATGCGTTATTGGACGATGCGTTGATGTTCAAATGCAAGCAAATTCGTATGTTTGAGTTCACGTGAAATTTAAGTGGTGTGCTCGGAATGTGATGAAATTGCAATGGGAATGGGAATGTGATGTGAATTAGAGTTCTACATGGCTGAACTTTTCCTTGGCCTAGTCACCCTACAGCCATGGCATCATAGTCACAGCCACTCCCAAATGCAAATGGCTGGCCGTTGTCCAGCCGTGAGGATTTTTGTAAATTCATATTTTGTGTTTATTTTCAGTCTACTGTTATGACAACATGCCAAGGCTTCTTTTTAACGCATGATTGGTTTTAATAAGATTGATGCAAAAAATGTAGACTAATGCAGCCACAGCCGTAGCCCATAGCCATGATCTAGAGACTTTTGCCAGTCCGGCCCACCCATTAGCCGTGGGGTTCGCCGGCATGGGGATAGCCGCCCGCATGTAGACCTCTAATGTGAAACGCCGACGTAACATCAGATCAAGACTAAGCGCTGACTGTCTTCAAAACTCGGCACCCATTTCTTCATTGGGTGACAAAGTGTGGGCGAAATGCCCAACAATAGGCGCGACCGTGGCTTGTGTGCACCGCCTTAATAGTCTACGTAACTACCACTAATCAGAGTCTGTATTGAACCGTCTCAGCTTCGGCGGCCGGCGCGACCGGTGACGGACGCCACGTCTGTATCAGATTGGAGCCTGCGGAGGCACGCTTTAGCGAGGACGCCCGGCCACCTGCCACCGACCGACAACCGCCGCCGCCCTCCGCCGCCGCCCCGCCGCCCTCCGCCGCCGCCCTCCGACGCCGCCGACCGACCGACCAGCCGACCGACGACCGACCGACCCGACCGACCGACCGACCGACGCCAGCCGTCCGACCGACGGACCGCCGCTGGCTTCCTTGTCGTCGTCGGCTGGTTGTGGCCGAGCTCAGTCGCGGCGTGACTTTGGCAGTCGGAGCAGCCTCCGGCGTCGGGAAGAGACACAGGACACCTGCTGCCGACGCGGAGAAGAGAGACGCAGACGTCTGATCCCAGTCACGAGTGTAGGACGGTTCACTCGGAGGGGCCTGCGCCGTCGTCATGGATAAGGACACGTTGACGAAGCAGATTGAGAACATGAAGCACCAGGCCACGATGGAGCGGTGGCCGCTGAGCAAAAGCATCGCCGCGTGAGTTTAATATGGTGACAGCGGTGGGGTTTGATTTGCATGTGTTTGCTTGTTGGGACCTGTTTTTGTCCTATGTCAGACCAAGTTGTCACACAGCCAAGTGTTTCTCATACGCCCTGTCCCCATTTTATAAATTATGTAAAGGGTAATTTTTATAGTTGACTGGGTTCAGTCTCTTATCGTCCATCGATATTACGAAGCGTCTAGTATTACTGTCTCGACTGTATGTTGGTATGTGTTTGGTGCCAGTCACGGTGAATGGGAGATTGCCGGCACGGTGCCGTGTTTGGTCCCTGTTTTCTTTGATAGAGTCGTGCTGGGTCATAAAGCCAGGTGCTCCCCAGTGCTAGGATCGTTGCGTCACGTGACGTGACAAAACACAACAGGTGGCGGTGGCTGTGTGGTGGGAGGTTGAGAGCTCACGAGGTAATTGCAAATATTGTTAATGTCGCGACATATACCACAGGTGGTTTAAACTGGGGCGGATCCATGGGTGGCTGCAGGGGCCGCGGCCCTCCCCCGCCAGAACGCCAGAAGGGCGCCTCACGGGCTGTCCGTTGCCGGGCGCCTGGCGGCGCCCGGCGATTGACAGCCCGTGAGCACTCAGCTTCCATATTCTGACTACTGGGCGCCCCTCAGACGACTTTGGCGCCCCTATCCTATCTTTGGGGACTCTGGATTGTTGGAAGGCGTCCCTAAATTGACCTGTGCCCCCCGCCCCTCCTAAAAAATTATGGATCCGCCCTTGAGTGGTCAGTGTCGAGGCTCATGTTTATCGTATCATAAATGTATTTCCCATTCAGCCCAAATGATCATATCCTCTTGCATATTATTCCTTCATATAGTGTTGCTTTAATACAAGTTTGCGCGGCAAGGATGAAAGGGTCATCATCACAAATTGAACCTGCCATGCATCATTGCATCAATTTATTCCGCAGGGTACCGCGTTCTTAGCACTGCAAGTCGTGCTGTGCTGTGGTCGTGGGATGTTAGTATTGACCTGCAGTACATACCTACTCTGTGTTATCCATCACCAGGGGCGTAGGAACTCATTTGAAGTTGGGGGGCAAAAGGCATTTTGAAGTCGATTATTCATGCAAGTGCCCGCATAAGGCGCGTAATGTTAAAATCCCGAAAATGTTGGGGGCAGTTCCCCCCCCCCCCGGCTCCTACGCCTATGTCCATCACATGGTGATCCGTTTGACTGCCGCGGCCATATATTTTTATGAGGCGCCTGCTTTCAGTCGTGACCAGTCATAACAGTGTGATGAACAAAACGGGAAACCTGCAAGCCGGAGTCGAACGCAAAGGGAATTAAGCTATGTCGAATTAATTTTATGCGGTTCTTTGTCACTTCGCAATACCAAATTAGCCCAAAATGAACACCATTTTCTAACCCCAAGTGTGAAATTACTCGGAGCGTTTTGAAAGGTTCCCCATTTAAAAATGGTCTTGCCTTTTGAACGTAGCCTTGACAGGAGAATTACTCGGTGTCGGAACAAATGACCTGCTTACATAGAAACGTGACCGATGTTACAACTTGGCGAGCAAACGACATAACTTTGTTTGATGAACTGGATGTGCCATTGATTTTCGAGTGCTGCTGGCTAGTTGTTACAGACCGTGAAGCCACTTCGCGTGCTTTCAATTATTTTGCAGTGTAAACAATGGTATTAGATTACTGGTGCAATTTCCTGTCCAGAGACTGAAATGACATGGCTAATTTGGATGTTGCGATAACGTTATTAAATTTAATGCACAACAGATTTCCAGAACGTTGAACTGATTTTCCAAACGTTGGCTGATTGAAAAACAAAAACAAGTAGTGGTTGATCGTAAAATGTACCAGTAATGCTGGGATATGATCTAAGAGATTATTATGAATTAACGTGCCTACGCTCTTGTTTCACCAGTCTGTTATTTTCCAGGCTCAAAGAATTCATCGAGGAGAATGAGAAAACGGATCCACTCATCTACGCCGTCGACAAAAAGAACAATCCGTGGGCTGAGAAAGGGAAGTGTCTGGTCATGTAGCCTTTCCTCACTCATTTGTCCAGCAATAACTGCCTAACCTCCCACGTGTCCCCCGGCTGGCACTCCCGGCCGCCAGGGGTCAACTGGATCCTGCAACGACGTCCTGTCTCTGCATAATCCTGGGCCGGCATGCTGACCAGCCACGCCGCGGTGTAGCTCAACAGTGCGAGGCGGGGTGAATGTGGCCGTCTCACAGCAGAGATACGGAGGGTGTGGACGCTGTCGAGGGTGGCCAGGTTCAGTGGAGAGGCACCCGCGAGGCTGGCGTGCGGACGGAGGGAGTGGACGCTGTCGAGGGTGGCCAGGTTCAGGGGAGAGGCACCCGCGGGGCTGACGTGCGGACGTCGCGCTCATGGGGTACGTCCTGCAATGTGTGTCGACTCACGATGGGTTCTGTCACGGAGGTGTGTGACAACGTCAAGTCCCACCGGTAATATGACAACAGCAAGTCCCTCACAGCAATAGAGTGTGTGGTTATGTTTCAGGCAAGACTCTGTACTCATTTGTTGATAATTACAGGTACATGTATTCACTTTGACAGACTGTTCTGCAGCCGGCTGCTTATGTATATCCTGGGTAAAATTGGACTTGCATCATGAAGTGAACATTGAGTTTGCATGTACAGTGCGGAACAACGTTCTTTCCACTTTCCTGACACCACCGGTGGCCGGTGCTGCCGTCTGTGTTGGTGTTGCACGCAGTGAAATCCAATGCAATTACTCTAGCCCTCGCCACCGGCATCAGGGCGAGGATATAAATAGTTTCATTGGATTTCACTGCGTGCAGCACTGACAGAAACGCCGGCGGTGTCGATAAAATGGACAGAATATTAAGTTCTGCACTGTTCGTTTAAATTGGAATGACATACGGCATACCTGCGTTGCACTACAGGTTTACCAACCTGAATTACCAGCCAGGATTATCGAGTCACTTTTGCTGCTTGGTAATCGTTTGGTAGCACTGAGAGCTGAGACTCTTCAATGATTCCACAGTCATACAGCCTGTGCTTGTGCCAAGGAAGTAGATTTATTTCGGGCATGCTTTGCTAGCCAAGTTTATGTCTCCTGTTGCCAATGACGAATGCCATTCAGTGTTTGTGTTCGTTGGTTGTGACGTTAGAGTAAACCTCAAATGTATGTTTCGCTCTTTTTGTTTCAACTGTTTACATGGTACTGAGTGCTTATTTGTGTGCAATATCTGCGTTGCTTCACCTATGGTGTGTTCTTAGAAAGCTTGACCATTTCGTTGAATATTCGCTTTTATATTTGTTTAGAAGACATGGCTCGTAATACTCGATGTTACGTACTGTTCACATCACGTATTAGTATATATACTTGGTATACTTGTTTAAGCTCAAATACGTAGTAAACGCAGCCAATCGTAAACGTTTTTGTCGAAATTTAGCATGTAGCCTGTAGGTTCTCTGGGGTGGGGGTGACAAAAACGTGCCAGTTACGTTCGACATGTTTGCGACATCCGCCGCTCCTCGCGGTTGTCCTGACGGATTATTTAACTTGCGCTACTCAAACGATTCATATTGTGTTTTGTAAATATACATGTTACCGACCAGTAGCTGCCGTTTCCTGATCCGATGAAGACTGATCAGAGGTGTTGTATTGTTTCTGTGAAACTGATGTCGAATCAACGGCAGTGAACCTCACGATGTCCCCGACGCTGTAACTTGCCATCTAGCAAAAGCCAGAGTAATGATATTGTATCGAAGCTCTTTCTGCCCATGACTGCAGATTCAATTATAAAGCCGGCCGCACACTGCGCCATTCGGCTGCGATATCACCGCGACTCCACCAGCGACACGGCCAAAACACAAACATGGCCAAAGAAATCGTGTTTCCTAATGCAGTTAACTTAGTCGGGGGTTGCGGTACGAGACCCCGGTCCCCGATGACACAGTTTTTAGGAGTGGTCCAATCCCTGGGATGTGTCCGCGAAAGAATCGCGTCGATATCGCGGCCCATTGGCCTAGTGTGCGGCTGGCTTAAAGAACTGTGAACATTTGTCAAAGCCAATCACAAATTTGAAGATCAAACGGATCGCTAACGGAGAGTCAAATAAAAATGAGTGTCGCATAGTTGCAGCGACGAACTATGTGAAGTGAAGGATAGACAATTGATGTCATTTCGGAAGGAAACTAGGAGTTTGAAGGGACGTTCCAACCTTAACATTAGTTTTAAGTTAAGATAGCCAAGTAAGTGCCTATATAGTGAAATTTAGGAAGGTGGCATTTTAAACTAACACAGTTATCTCAAGGGCATCGCCACGATTTTTTCCTGTAGGGACGCAGCAGTCGCGGTCAAAAGCAAAAGATGACGAGGAGTAGCAGGCCGTTGGCGAGAAGTTGTTGAGCGGGGAGGGGTTGGTAGAGCAGGCCGTGCCAGCCATCCGTCCGGCTGTTTTGGGAAAACAAATCACGGTTTCAGGACATTTGGGGGCACCATGACCTCTTAGCGTATCCATCACCCATTGGCCCCTGGATCCGTCCCTTAGGGCAACTTATTTTGTTAGTGTTCGTGAACACCTATTTTCGCGAACCATTTGCCCTCTTCCCGAATTTTATCTGCCCAGCAAGCTAACCCTTCTATGATATATTTTCAAAAACGTTCTTAGCATTGATTGTAGAGGGTTCTTCAACCATTCAAATTACACCAAGCATGCTGCTATAGCACTCATTTATCTATACGTATGACAGCGGCTCAAAGAGACCAAAGTCTAAAACTGATTGCTGTCTGAACACGGCATATTGATGGATATGCCCAGATGGCTTGGCTATTTGCTGCCTTGACGGAATTGCATCTTGGGCCTTGGAATAAATTATGAATGAATGGATGAATTTGACGTTCAATCATAGCAGAAACCAATCTTTTGTACCAACTTCTAGCTGCCATATCACAATTTTATTTTCTACAAAGTAATTTAGTAGGCAGGGCTGGATATCTCTTTCTGGGTCTGGGGGTGAGGGGTCCACCGTCCAGTCTGGTGGGGGCCCACCGGAAACAGGACCCACAATACAAAAGGCCCCAGGGTAGTGGCGAATCTAGCGTTGTTAAGCGGGTGGGGTTGTCAGCGAAAAGTTGTGACCGAGAGGGGGGGGTTGGCGTCAGAGAAAAGTTTTTGAGCGGGAAAAAGTAAATATATTTTAAGATCGTGATCTTTGGGAGCACCAAAAATCTACCGAATCGGCCCTCCCAGGCCGACATAGAGCCCATACAGATTGAGAGGGCCCACTCAAACTGGCATAGGATGATAGGGGCATTTCAGCCAGGCCAGTGACAACTAGGCAAAGATACGAAGGCCTTGGTGGATACGAGGGCTTTGGTGGCCTGGCTTTGGTGTTAAAAAAAATCGTCACCGCAGCTCTCACCGTTGCCGAGCAGTAGACCGCCAAGTGTGACTGACGTGTCATATCCATCTATACGAACGTTATTTTGTTATAAGAGTAATTGCTTTGAAATTAAATACACATCCCAAGACCCAAGTCGTGGCGTCTTTCGACATAATCGGCTGACGGCCGGGCGTACTCAGCTGACTGCGTAGTGTTAAAGGCCATAGACACAACAAATAAGACGTTCTTTCCGTTAAATGAAGTTGAACTTAGCATTGAGAGGCCACGGAATGGATCAGACTACTTTTTTCATTGTTTCGAGAGGTTTTAAAGATAGTTTGAAGTAAACGGTGCTTCGTAATTTGTTTTAGAGTGATACTCATACGTCATAATTTCCAGTAACTTTCCTGGAAGCATAAAGTAGAGATCATATTGTCTTTTTTATTTAATTGAGTCTTATTTAAGTAAAAAGCATGAGAAAAAACTATAATATGAAAAAAATCAACAGTGATACGTGATATGACGTCATTTGAAGACGCAGTAACGGCTGCAAATTCAAACACTAGTGAGGAAATGATTTGTCACAAGCGCGCCAGGAACGTAACGTGTTTTTTATTAGCTTAAATTATCTTAATTCTAGCATTAAGTGTACCTTTTTATTGTTTCAGAGAATAAAACAAATATCCTCCTTTCACGTGATGTATCTCACATAGCTACGTTCTCAGCCGTTTTCCGTTGAATTTAGGAACACTTACGGCCTATGGCCTTTAACATTACGTCGTCAGTTGTGTACGCCCAGCCATTTAATTGACGTTACAGTTGGGTTGCGTATTTGGGCATCGTCCATTCTTGGTTCTTTTATATGCATTTCGTTTTTAAATATATTTGGAAAAATTGTTCTTGTAATGAAGCATTTGTTCAGCCAAATCGTCCATTAGCCTTAGGTGCAATAGTATTCAGCCCTGCTCAGACCCAGGGGCGTATCTAAGGGGGGATCCTAGGGATCCTAGGATCCCCCTGAGCCCTCAAAGGGCCCTTTTCGAGGCTCGGCGGGCCCTT
>VOPJ01007613.1:0-15781 GCA_014673585.1 Semibalanus balanoides
GGCACCCATGCTAATACCAAGAGTGTTATCGATGTCATGCTAAAGATTTTCAGAGATGTTGGCGTGCCGACAATGGTCAGGACTGATGGGGCAACTCTGTTCACTTCTTATCAGTTCAGGAAATTCGTGAAGGAATGGGGTATCGAGCATCAAACATCGTCACCCCATTACCCCAAGTCTAATGGACTGGCCGAGTCGGCAGTCAAGTCAGCTAAGAAGCTTCTGAGACGGTGTTGGGACGCCCACAGGGGACGACTCGACGAGGAGGAGTGGACGAGAGGAGTACTTCAGCAGCGCAACACCCCGGGGATCAGCGGAAGGTCGCCGCCGAAATCGTCTACGGCCGGCCGATGAGGGACGACCTGCCCGATCACCCATCTACTTCAACTCGCTCACTCCAGCCGCCGCACCGGATGCGGTGACGGGGCCGAGCCGCAGGCATCGCCACGTGCTCACCGACGGATCCGACGATCGTCGTGCAGGCGCGCCACCGGACGCCAAGGAGCGGGTACGACGCAGCACGCGTGTGACCTTCCTGAGGTTCCGCGGAACACGATCGAGTGCAGGATGTAAGACAGAACGGTGGATAGATTGGCGTTCCGTTTACCCATGTCGAGTCCCTATCGGCGCTAATCGTGTCGGCTTTGATGAACGGCGGGGGAGGTTGGACGCAACAGGTGTACCTTCGCAGACGGCACGCCTCCGCCCCGTGCCCGCGGCTCGGCACGGACGCGACTTCGAGGCGAAGGGGTCAGCTGCCTCGGCCCATCGTCTCGATGGCAAGCGCCCCGCCGGGCACGGCGGCGCGTCCAGAGGCGGTGATACTTCGTCGCTCTACCCGTGTACGCAAACCAGTGCGAAGGTTGATCGAAGAAGTGTAGATGTGGCCAGTGTAATTTGTCGTGTCAGAAGCGAAGTCTCTGTTCTTGGAGTTCGTGCATCCACATATTGGGCTTCTGTCAGCCCGTGTTAACAGTAGTGTTAAATGTGAACATTTTGGGCGGAGGTGTGTATGGTAGATCTCAAAAGGGGAGATGTGCTGGTGTTTGATACACCGGGAATGCTGCACCTCTACTGACCTGCCCTCGGGCGGTCGCCGGCTCGGTGCGGGGCCGGCGGGGCCGGCGCGTCAGTCGCGGTTGGCCTGTTCATTCGAGTGGTGCGTTGAGTAATACAAGGCCGGTCGTATAACTGCATCTTCACAGACTTATTTCACACCCCTCCTAATACACAGCATAAATACAATGCAATATGTGGCAGAGTGCCAAACCCTAGGAATGCAAAAGTAAATTGACCATTAAAGGGAATGTTTCACATTAACATAATATTTTGAGTATGAGAATGGCCAAGTTTTGTTTGGAAATTCCATGAAATTCCAAGTATTGTAGAAGTTAAAACACCCAAGAGTCTAATCGAAAGTAAATTTGAGTTTGGTTTTGACATTTGCAAAAAATAAGGCCACTAGTGTATTAGGGTAGCCGCTTAAGCCGATTGTCGTCATCCCTTTTTATTCAAATGTATGATGAAAGTAGCGTAGTCCTACATTGGCTATACATTAAGCCATACACTAGTCATCATATTGCAGCGTGGAAGTTTTTTAATATTTCCAAAATTCCTTCATATGACGTCATCAGCCTAAATACCAAACTTAGTTTTTTCAATGAAATTGAGCACTGGTTTTGTGAGAAACAAATGTCAGCACATCGTGTTCGGCGCAATTACTTCATATTTTGCACCACAAGCGGTTTACATTGGACAACTTTCAGAGAAGTGAAACATTCCCTTTAAAACAGTAGCATCAGGTATTTCCCCATAAACTCATGAAATACGGCAGGATGGGAAATTAACATGGCATCACAATTTGGGTGGTATGTTGGCTGATTCAGCATAACAGCGCATCTGTTGACTTCGGCGTCGAAATTCACCCCTAGATCAGGTTGGATATACAAATAAATCCCACTACTGAATGCGCCACTCATTTTTACATTGATTCTATGACTTGGGAATTCCGGAATGGAAAGTCTGTTTCTCGCATAAAAAAAAAAAAATGAGGCACCGCGGCCTACAGTGCGTTGGTCGGCCCAGAACGAGAACTCAGTCTGCCTGAGCGGGCATCGGTCGCTCGGGGACCCCCTTCAATGGTCTGAGCGGGCCGCGCAGGCTTGGTCTTAGAGGGTCATTGTTTAGGCCGGAAAGAGCAATGGCATGGTGGTCTGTGAGGGGCCTCAGTTGGTTTGATACGGTATGTTCCAGGCCTCAGAGCCTTAGGCTCCTTGTCGTTCTCAAATGACCTTGCTAGACCTGATAGAGCCCTATGTCTATCTGCTTGCCAGTTTGAAAGGACTCTTGATCATCCAAATATCCAAGAAGGAAGAGGGCGCTTTTTTGCCTAAGAGAGTTCTAAGTCCCTAAAAAAGGACCCTCCGTTTCTTTGAAATGACCATCGGTCGACCAGAGATGACCACCATCCAATCGGAGTCGGCCTTACGCTTGTCCAATAGGGCTATTGCCAGACCTAAGAGGGCACTGTGCATTCGCAAGTCTGAGAAAGCTTTCAGTCATTCTGGAGTAGTGGTGTCAAATTTTCGGTAACCAAAATTTTGTTTACCGAAAAAAATGTGTGATCGATTCGGTAATCGGTCGGTCAGGCTAATAAATTGTTGGACACTTTTCGGTCAGCTTAATCTTGTTTAAATAAGTATACTATTCAAAAATCGGTCAAACCTTGGACATTTTGGGCCTCAACCAAAATTGGTCAATATTTGGACAACCAAAATGCCTCCTGTTTGGTATTGGATTGGTTTTGGTCAGAAAATTTGGGGAAAATGACATCATTATTCTGGAGAGCCCTTAACCCGCGCCCCACTGGGGGGGGGGGAGTTAAACCCCACTGGGGGGGTGTTTGAACACCTCGTGCAATTTTATAAAGATAAAAATACGGCGGCAGTTGGCGCCACCAACTCTGGTGGAACTCATCATCGATCCTTTTCACACATTTTGTTACAACTTTTTTCGGATCAGGCCAGGTCAAGTGACCCCAACTCCCAAAAAGTTTGCGGTCGTGCCAAGACCACAGTTTGTAAGGGATCGATATCAAACTTTTTATAATTGCATGAAGCTATCAATGTCTACATAACTTTAATCTCTTTTTTACATCGGTGACCTGAGGTCGGGTCAATTTTGTGACCTCTCCATTATAAGTCAATGGAGACATCTTAAAATGCTTCCTATTTCAAGGATATCAGTCCCATTCCTTTTGGATAATGTTACCATAATATATTATTTATGATCAAAGTGCAAATTTATTCAGTGACCCATACGGGGTCATCTGAGGCCATCCGAGGTCAGCAACACTTCATCGTCAATAACTCTCGACATAATGAAGATAGATAAGTGAAACTATCACCAATGTGTTTGTCACGTCCAGACACGTCTCTTGATATGCAGCATGACCTTTTTGGGTCACCACTTGACCTTGACCTCATTTTTTTTTAGTTGACCTAACATGATTACAAATAGAACATTTTAAAGCGCCTTGAAGAGGAAAAGACGATGGCGTAAGCAGTTTTGCGTTATTTTCATTAGGTAAACATTTATTGGCAAAAATCATTTTTTACATAAAAACAACATTTTTGATTTTTATGACCTCTAAAGCCTAAACTTGTGAACAAGGTCAAATTTGAGGACCAACCAGTATAGTTACTAATTTGAATGTCTATCTTTCCTTTCTTTTTTTTTACCTAGCATAGTGGGTCTAAAACTCGCCTACATATGGGGGTTATGGAGGCAAAGTCCTAAACTGCGAAAATGTTGGTCCTTCGAGGCACCTCTGGTAACCTGAATTTTGACCTGAGCGAAAATAAGTCGAAATAGTTTTCGAATGACTTTTAACGACGTTTCAAAAAACGTGTTTTTTGTTTTGTCTACGTCCTTATACGAGCCAAGTTAGAAAGGGGGTTGTTCAAGACGGGTTCCGGACAAAATATCGAAAAGCAAAATATCGAACGCAAAATATCAAACGCAAAATATCGAACGCAAAATATCGAAATCAAAATATTGAAGCTGCAAAATATCGAAACTGCGGAATATCGAAGTCGCAAAAAATCGAAACCGCGGAATATCGAAGTCGCAAAATATCGTATCGCAAAATATTGAATACGCAAAATATCGAAAACGCAAAATATCGTGTTGCATAGTATCGGATGAAATATCAATCAAAAATATCGACGGAACAAAATATGCGAATGCAAAATATCGAACGCGACATATCGACCCGCAATGATCGAATTGTTAAATTTTCGAACGCAAATGATCCAAAGTGGCAAATATCGAATTACAAACTATCGAAGTGGTAAATATCAAAAATAAAAATATTGAAGTGGCAAAATATCGAATGGCAAAAATATGCGATTGGCAAAATATCGAAAAGACAAAATATCGGAAAGCAAAGCAAAGCGTCTCCCGAATCATCTCCCATTGGCTTGCTGGCGACCAGCGGGACCGACTGTGGATGTCAGGTGCCGGCCTCGAACCGCGCACAATGTCATAACGGCCTCTCAAATCGTGCCGGCCAAGTGATTTGTAACAAAAAAGTATTCGCTCCTCTACAGGTCGAACGGATGGTGCCACAGATCCAAAACTTTGTAGGTCAGACGTATCACATACTGACTTGAAAACCTTTGTGGTTGCCGTTTCCTGACGGATTCAAAATGCGCTCCCAGGGTCGAAAACTTTTACTCGTGAAGATTTCCTCGAATGAAGATTTCCTCTGATGTGTCGCTGAACAAAGTAGGCCGGTGATGTTTATCAAAGTGTCCAATCCTGTTTGCGACTGGCGTCCAAACGGAGGATCCAATCGGAATGGGGGACACCGTTCGACGCGTCTTGATGGGAGAAAGACGATGGTGTTGGTCGCGGTTTGATCCGTGCCAATAATTTTGACAAATAATTATGTGTCATCTCTACAAGTCAAACGTCGAATAGGGGGGAGGGGGGTCTGGCGACCCCGAATCCGCGTAACATATCATCATATGTTAACGTTCATATTGACATATATAAACAGTCAACTCCTCATATTAATTTATTGATGACCAATCAATCAATAAATTAATATGAGGAGTTGACTGTTTATATATCATCATATGTAAGCGTATCACATAATGACTTAGTTTCCTTGGTAGTTGTCATTCCCGGGGGTGCAAAATGACCC
Source organism: Semibalanus balanoides (assembly GCA_014673585.1). Classification (NCBI taxonomy): domain Eukaryota; kingdom Metazoa; phylum Arthropoda; class Thecostraca; order Balanomorpha; family Balanidae; genus Semibalanus; species Semibalanus balanoides. The sequence goes on from VOPJ01007613.1 coordinate 5,210, forward strand.
CTCCCCCTGGGTCGAAAACTTGCTTCGATACAGTGGTGACCATTTATCAAGCAGAAATATATTTTTGGGTCCGATATATTGCCACTTCCATATTTTGCGTTCGATATTTTGCGTTCGATATTTTGGTTTCGAGATTTTGCCACTTTGATATTTTGCGTTCGATATTTTGCTACTTCGATATTTTCTTTCGATATTTTGCCACTCGATGTAATTCGTTCGATATTTAGCACTTCGATATTTAGCACTTCGATATTTAGCACTTCGATATTTAGCACTTCGATATTTTGCATATTTGATATTTTGAAATTCGATATTTTGCAATTCGATATTTTGTAATTTCGATATTCTGCCTCATCAATATTGAGCGCTTTTGATATTTTGCGACTCCGATATTTTGCGCTTTCGATATTTTGTGACTTCGATATTTTGTCTTTCGATATCTTGCGTTTGATATTTTGCGATTTGATATTTTGCGTTTCGAATATTTTGTCATGGAAGCTGTTCAACCCCCCGCCCCCCCCCCCTCCCCAGAAGGGCGCGAAAAATGCAGAGTTCCAGTGTGGTGCGGGTTAATCGGGCTGAGAGAACTGTTGGTCGGTCGGATGCAGTCTTCCAGACTTGAAGTCAGAATCTGAGTCTATTCAGGGGCGGATCCAGCCGCTCTTTTTTTTTTGGGGGGGGGCAACTTTTTTTGGAGGTATCCCCTTTTTTTCTCCGCGGATTTTGGCTTCTCACCTTATTTGGCATTCGAGATATAAAAATGTTTTTTTTTTGTAAAAATAAAAATAAAAAACATGGGGGGAAACGTAAAAAATCGGAAAAAATCACATTTAAACACACATAACACCACTTTCCGTAAAGCACATACACACGTAAATAATAGCAGTATATTTCATACTAACTCGCAGGGGCGTCACCCTGATTCTTCAAGGGGGTAAAAGGATATGCCGCTGAAATGACGAAAATGTATATCCGTTTTGTTTGCGTGTATTTAAAGCCTTTGCAGCATTTTTAATGGGAATTCCTGTTATAATACGAATTGGTTGGTTTAGGTATTTTAGGGGCCAATATGTTCGCGTCATATCGTTTGAGCGTCGCCTTTTCGGAACTCGGCAAAGCTAGCTAGCTTACAGTAGCCAGCATGAAAATAATGCCCTCGCCTTAACGTGGTGGTGGTGGTAGGGGGGGGGGGGCTAACATGCGCTGCCTGATGTTTTCTGAATCAATTTTTTACTCATGAGGAGCATCTTGCTGAAATTTATGTGTAGCTGAGTTGACCAACAATTAATACATATGCTGGCAAAATTTCACTGAAAATTGTTCAGTATTTGGAAGATATGACGTTTTTAGAAACGATTATAGTTGTGGATAACGGTAAATATTGTAAAAAAAGGATAAAAGAGTTTTGCAACAAATTGCTAAACAGAAAGCGACCAAAGATGAAAAAGTGACATTTTCATAAAGGAACGCCAAGTTGGATTCCGAAATTTTGTGTTTTCTTACCCCCTAAAAAAACTTAAAACTAAATGAAAATCACTAAAAACAGACATTTTCAAAAGGATTTAGACAAACCGAAAGTTAAGTGAGAGAGCTAAATGTGCGCCAAGGGAGGCCTGCCAGACACTTAATTAATTCATTTTCCCATTTTCCCAATTTCCATCATTAAAAAATAACGTATTTTGTGTCATGCCGCGAAGCGGCGCGAAATTTGCGATTTTTTTCTGTGGATGGCTGTATTTTGACTGTTGCAAAACCAATTTTTACAGTGTATGTCCGACCGTTTGAGGGGGGGCAAAACATAGTCTCAGGCCCTTTGGGGGGGGGCATGGCCCCTTTGGCCCCCTGGAACCGCCCTTGAGTCTATTGAAGTCAGTGATTTTTGCCGTAGTAGGAGTCAGTAACTTTTGCCGACTCTGGCTGGCAGGCGCGAATCTAGGGGGCGCTAGGGCGCCCCCTCCCCCTGAGCTGGTTCGCGCCCATGTCGGGCTCGTAGGACGCAACTTTTGCATGTGGCGCCCCCTGACCGAAATCCTGGATCCGAGCCTGGCTGGCATGTGATAATTATGTACAAGGAACGTGATTTAGATCCATTTTTAATTGGCCGCCAATGACAATAATTTGGGATTTTACGAAGGCGAAATTGTGTTTCTGTCTTTAAAAACGAATGGGTCACGGCCCACCAAAAAGTCTCGAGACCATGATTTTTCCCTTCCCCCAAAACGGTCGTCAGACGTATGCACATTGCACAATGTACATACAGTCGGTCTATTATGTATCTTCCCTTTTTGGTTTCTCAACTCATCTAATTTCACTTTTGTGTATGTACCACACGTTCCCTTGTATCAGTCCTTTATGTACACAGTAGTGAAATTGGATGAGTTTTAGAAACTAAAAAGTGAAGATACATAACAGAACGGCTGTGTACATACATACCTACAGTTACAGATGGACTCAAAACGTGCTGCCACCCCCGCTTAACTTTTTTTAAATACGCCACTGGATTACCCTGGATAGGGACACTGTCCACTCAAAGTAAAATTTGATATGTTAAAGAACAGCCGAATTTGATAAGCACCAATAAAATCCTTTTTTTTTTAATTCGAGCGCCCAGTCGCCAATATCGCGTTAAATTCAGTTTTCTTCACCAGCTAATTGAGGATTGCGAGCCGCCACCCACTATTACAAATGATAGGCATGAAGGAAAAGTTCTGTAATGAAGGAAAGTTAAGTAAGAAAGTTTTTTTTTTACTTCGCAGTAATTTTGATTTCCCAGCAGCGTGTTTGAATGTAATGTAGATTAAGTAAAATCCATTGAAAAGAACAGCATCTGGCGTTTTTTTAACTAATCTAACCTAAAACCTAACAACCTAACCTAACTACAATACCACGTACCAACCAACCACCCAACCTAGACCTACTAACTAACCTACCTATAATTAACATGGCTTTTTACTTATCTGAACATTAACAATTTAAAAAAGCTCCCAGCATTGATGACGTTTTTCCCGAGAGTTTTTCTTATGATGGGTCCTACCGATTACCGAGAGATCCAAATGGAAAGATCTGTTCACGTTTCCATGGCACCGACTCAAATGCGACATGATGCGGTAGATTCAGTTAACAGGAACCACATTGTTAAGCGCATCGGCGTCTCATCATTGCAATAGCGCAGCTGACGGTTGGTCGTTCAAGTTGATATCCTATCTCTGTGTTTACAGTAACTTGAGCAAACCTTCCATGTACGTAGTGGTGTGTATAAACGTAAAAGGTTTTTAGAGTTCTTAAAAGTAATGAATTAATGATGTTTTTTTGTTATTTGGCTTTTTGGATAGAGTTTAATTACAATCAATCTAAGTGGTCCTTTAGGTTGGTTTTACAGCTGTTTTTGCGATATCATCCGGAAGAGGCAGTGTCCCTTTAAACAAAAATGCACGGCTAGATCGCATTGTGAAATCAACAAATTCCTTGGTTTGCGCCCTTGAGCCGGGGCGCCCCTCTGGGTATGGCGCCCCTAAGGCAATGGACCCTCCCCCACTTTTTTGAAGGTACTGCGACGTCTCTGGGCATAGGAAGGAAATTCAGGCATGCACAGAGCGATGAGTTCTGTGTGGGGTGTTGCATTCGGTCGATAAAGGACAATGCCTGAAAATAATTGAAATATATTTGGCTTTTAGTGAGTTTTTCGAGTAATATGAAGATAAGGTCAAGATATGTTAACATTAATGCTGTATACTCCCTAATCAGATTGCATCTCGCTCGTCTTATCAACGGCGCAGCTCCAGTTTGACGGATGTTGCAACTTTTCATTGAACTTGCAAAACTTTTGTTTTCTAATCCGCCACCCATTAATAGTTTACTGAAGTTTTGACGACAGACATCGTCAGCTGGCCCCTTTGTCACCGCGCGTTCCCGGTGTTACATTTTTGCGACTCGATCCAGACTGAGACAACACAGCGCACCTATGCCTTATTTCGCGACCAAGTGTGCGTCCGGCGACTAGGAGCCTATCTGTATCTGTCTGGTGGGCAGCCACTCAGGGATAGTCTGGACGTGAGACTAGGGCTGCAGCGGAAGTTACTGGTAACTTGACAACGCATCACTCACTAGTATATTCTGCGGCGTGAAAGACATTCAATCGTTATATCTATTGATTTATGCATTTTTATTTATTCTAAAGATTTAAATGATGTAAAGGGTAGCGTGAACGACCCGGGTAATGTAGATCGGTGAGCATGTCTCCCATATTTGGGAAGGTGCTTGAATGTGTTGTTTATGTACAACTGCTCCAGCATGTGCATTGTGCATCCTGTTATCTCGCCAGCGCATCACGGTTTCGTGGAACGGTGGACGTGCGTCAGTGTTCTGGCAACTCTTCTTGGCACCGCTTGGGATTCATTCTCTAAACGCTCACAGACGGACTGCATTTATACAGATTATACATAAGCATTTCAAAGCGTCGATCACCGTCTCCTCTCTCATAAATTCCGACACTCTTTCCATATGTCTGATAAAGCTCTTGCATGGCTTCGGTCTCTTAAAGGGAATAGTTCGACCTTGAAAAATACGAAGAAAGTTCAGAAATGAGAAAGAAGAGAAATTAATTTATCATATTACTAGTAAGTAAAAGGAATATATTTAGCGGAAAAAGCAAATTAAATGTCCAATTATTTGGTGAAAATTCCTATTTTTTTCCTCAAAGTAATGCGCAAAGCCTGGCTGAGTAAGCACCAAGTCATTGATTTTAGTAAGGGATGTGTCGGTATACATGTGGACTTGCCCAAGTATTTTTGGAGATGCCGGAAAATAAAAAGCTTTGAAAACGCATCACAGTGCTTGCTTTAAGTAGGTATTGTCATAATTAGATTTAACGAAAGTGTTAGTGGTCCGCATCGTCCGCTCACTGACCGTGCTCTGTGGGCGGCTGTCTGGATTAGTGTCAAAGGTATGCGGCGGCTGGCCGCGGGCGCATCAAACAGCGGCACGCGCGTACTGGTGCGGTGGGTCGGTGATGGGAGGGGACTATCAAGCCATTTGTACGAGCCTGAACGTTCAGCCAGGTGACGCTACGCATACGCTCAGAATTGTTTCGAAAATGTTTTATAGAAGAATTTAAACATAAAATCACTATGCATAGCATACCTGACAAAAGTTATTCTTGCAGTAAAAGAATGAGGTACTGCAACGTATGGTTTTGTCCAGCACTTACACTTTCCCCGATCTTACTCATCTGTGCGTCATTAATCATACGTCAGCTCAGCAAAATCAGCATCAGCGATTGGAGTTACCGGGTATACCCGGTCCGCTTAGGACGAATATTAAATAATTAGAGGGTTTCTTGGAAATGTGAAAGCGTCACAGTCATTTTTCGACGCATGCGCCAACTTGGCATCTCAACTCAAACCTATGTTAAAGGTGAACTATCCCTTTAAAGAGGATCGACTACAGAGAGGTGTCCGTTAATAGTCATGCTCTGATGGCAATGATCAAGTCCAGTCGCACGGAAGGGGTCTCTCTGTGCGTCATAATCATACGTCAGCTCCCATCGATGTTTGTTAATGACCTGCTCTGGAATATCGATGTCCGCAGTATTTATGTTCGCCGATGACGTCAAATTGTACAAGAAAATTGAATCCCCAGGTGATGTGGCTGACCTACAGGAGGACTTAGAAAAGTTGAGCATGTGGTCCAAAACGTGGAATCTTACACTATATCTCAGAAAATGTAAGCATTTTAGAATCACTCTGAAGACGCAACCAGTTGCCGAAACGTGCTCGATTGATAATTCGTCTCTAGACCAGGGACTATCATGGGCTGGGTGCACCCATGGGTGCCCACTGTCCACTCAATTTTTCAAAATGTCTGGGTTGGGTATGCATTTTTTTACTTTTCATGGGTACTGGGCGGGCATGGGTAATGACATTTGGAATAATGTGCTAAGAGTTATTTTTTTACTTGACAACAGATTAACCAGGTAATGTGTAATATGATATAGCCTATAGACACTTAAAACAATATAATTTTGGCAGTTTATGACAACAATAAATCGTAAGTAATAGGGCATAATATTTTAAACCATGTCTGATTCTAGGACTGTATCCATATGATCAATAGTTGACCCAAGAGTGTTTCGAAGTTCAAATCAGCAGCACGGCACAGGAGTCCAATATTAATTTCTCGTTTAATATTATGAAGTCCAACATGCTAGGTAATGGTTGCGAATTTTGTGAAATAATTATCTACCTTATCTGAATGGGCCCCAATGGGCATGGGTATCAATGTTATTAATTTGAATGGTTCTGGACGGGGTCTGGGCTTGGTGTTCATGGGTTTCGGCTGGGTTGGGCTTGGGGTTTGGGCACCCGTGATAGTCTCTGCTCTAGACTATGTTTCGGAAATTCGCGATTTGGATGTCATTCTGGATAACAAATTACATTTGGTCCTCATATCGACAAATGTGCCAAGAAAGCAAATAGATATATTGGTTTGCTTTTCAGGTCATTCCAGAGAGTTGGTCGGAACTCGGAGGGATCACTTCAACTTGTCATCAGTTATCTCGCGCGGCGTAGGGGTCTCCAGCCGAACGCGCGGCGTAGGGGGTGGGGGTAAATTTTACCCCCTTCGTATCTTCCGAAATAATAACCGCAGCGAGACGCACAAGGCGGTGATCGAAAGCTCTTAATAAAATGAATCGAATGCATACCCGATTTTTTTCCAGTTAGGTCAAATGTCAGGTCACGGTCAGGTCATATGGAAAATTCGATATAATTGAGTTAATGGTCCATACTTTCAATTATAATGCTTTGATTAAGACTATCAATGCTTATAAAGCTCTCAGAGGTGTAATACATCTCCTGCATTAAGTAAAAGTGAATTTGCATGCAAAGGTCAAGGTCAAGATCAGGTCACAAAAGGTCACTGTCACCAAGAGGTCAACGAAAGTCTTGTAACACATGTTTTAGGGGTTATTTTACACTTACAAATCGATAGCAATAGCTATTTTTACAACTTGACCCCATAAAAGGTCAAGATCAGGTCATCTAGGGTCAAAACTGGAAACTGACTAAAATGAATAAACAATGCATGTTGCTAGGTCAGTTTTGTCTCATAAATACAAAAATGACATTTATATATCTGTATCAGGTCAAAAATTCAAAAGACGTCATTTTGAAAAATGACGTCATTAGCTACTTATGCTCCCAAAGTAAGATGTATCTGGATCAGTATAGAATGTATGATACAAAATAGGTTAGGTCATAACTAGAACGCTAGACAAATTAAAATATTATGGTTTTTGAAAGCGATTATCCAATACCAGCAGAATAAATTAATATCTATACCAAAGGTTGGTTCTATTAGCAAAATATTATTATATATAAACTAAAGCAAGGCGAATAGTGGTATTAAACACAGCGCAAATGCAGGAGTTCATTAAGTTTCACACAAATGCAGATTTCATGGTAATCGCTAAAACAGGACGAAGTAGGGAAAGTTCTTACCGAAGCGCATAAAAAGCTATGCGGTGAGCCCCTTTACAATGACAGTAGCGGCCGTTCGGGAAGGGATAGGAATGGGGATGCATAAGACTGCCGTATAATTACATGATGTTTAGGTTGTATGATATACATATGCGCGAGTGTGAATGTGTATACAATGTGGATAGATATTCTTGTTAGCGGACTGAGGAAGGAAGAGCCCCCGCCCTAACCCGAACCGGGCTAACCCGAGACCGGCCTTCGCATGATTGCATATTTGTGCGCCCCCGCCCTAACCCAATCCGTTCAGGGCCAACCCTGGGACCGGCCCGTATAAGGCCGGTCGGTCGCCGGGCGCGGCCGGCGCGCCAGTCTCGGGACTGACGTGGTCGCGCGCCCGCCGGTCGGCCGAAGCGGCACTGCCCGGTCAAGAGCGAGCAGTGCGGCGGGGCAGCGGCCTGTCTGGAGCGCGGGGAGGTCCCCACAGCTCTCCCCGGCCGGGGCGGTAACCCCCAGGGCCTCCCGGAGCCGGGACGGCTATTGCCAACGTTACGGGCACGTTCGGGCTTGGCCAGACGGGCCGCACATATGCTTGTGCTTGGTGATAATTTGATGTTTGATGTGTGTGTGTGTGTGTGCTGGGCGTGTCTGGTGTTTTTTGACGTTTAAATTACATAAATCGCTTAGCTACTTATTGCGGTGGAGAGCAATCACACTGAATGAGGTATTCTTTGAAATTGGTTGGAATTATCACGCTGGTTCTTCTTTATATATATATTAATATTCCGGTTTTAATTACTTGAAAAAATGGGGGGGAAATTCCGAAAAAAATCATTTTTTGGAATTGTGGGGGGTCAAACCCAAAATTGGAAAATCCGAGATTGCCAATTTTGTAGAGAATTTATATTTCCTTCCTTATCAATTTGAGTTTGCAATTTGCGTTTAAGCTATGCATCTACGATGCTCAACATTATCGTTATTCAACCCAAAATGGCATGACATGACGTCATCAAAACGTCATCATCTCCCAAAGTTCTGATTTATTTTCGCCATAATTTTCTAGGAAGACGTCAAATTGATGCTGGATAAGGTACGGAAACTTTGACGTCGTTATCTGTTATAGTTATCACGTTATTGCGGAAATCCGGGAGGGGGGGGTAATATTTACCCCCCCCCTACGCCGCGCGGGTTAAGGTCACCTATTACGCTCATGATAGATCGATCCTGGAGTACGGCAGTGTCGTCTGGGCGGGTGCGGCTAAAACTCACCTTGACCTGACCGTATTGAAAGAATACAGCCCAAACTCCTCCTTTGGCTGGACAGTGGACAATCAATCTAGGACTGCTAGTCGATCCCTAAATTGTACCAACTTGCAGCACAAATTCAATATAACGTTACTGAATTCCCGGCGGTGCCAGCCTGACCTACTGTTCCTACGAAACCTTTTTAGTGTTCGTATCGACTAACCAGTTTTACTTGGTCAGTTCTCCTTGTCGGCACCGCAGCATCTTGGCCGTCACACGCAACTCCTTTACGACGCTTATGGACGCGTAACAAGTGTGATGAATGACCTTTGTATCTGATTGCCTCGAGTGATGAACGAATATGTGGAAAAGTGTCTAGGAACTTAGGAAGTGACATGTTTCATGATACGTTTTATAGTTTTAGAACTGCGGATGTGGATTATGTTAGATATGTGTCATAGATAGCCGTTTTACTGGGGGTTGGTTGGGTGGGATATGGTGGTTTGAATCGAATGTATGTATGTATTGTACGTGTTTGTATTTATATATGTTATATAGGTAGCGCTCGTGCTTGCTTTTTATGCTTTTAGCTTTTAGGTATTTTCTTTTTGTCTTCTTTTACTTTTAGTATGTTTTATTGCGTGACCTTGCTTGTAATTGGGGTTTCCCGACGGCGAACTTAAGAACAAATAAAAATATTAATGCCTTTCACGCCGCAGAACATACTAGTGAGTGATACGTTGTCAAGTTACCAGTAACTTCCGCTGCAGCCCTAGTCTCACGTCCACAGACTATCCCTGAGTGGCTGCCCACCAGACAGATACGCTCCTAGTCGTCGGACGCACACTTGGTCCCGAAATAAGGCATGGGTGTCCTGTGTTGCATCAGTCCCTTACAATGTAGCACCGGAAACGTGCGGTGACAAAGGAGCCAGCTGACAATGTCCGTCGTCGACGACCTGTCTGCACGGCTGCTGGTTACTAGCAGCTGTTGTTACTCGTGTGCCTGGTTACCCGTCATTTCAGCTGACTTTTATCGAGTGGTGCTCACAACTTTCACGACACACGTCTTCCTCCATGCTGAACCTGCTCGCCGTAAGAGAAAACCGTCGGGCAATGAGATACGAAACTTTCCAATGCGGGGAGCCTACATGTAGTTCAATATTTTTCCCCTTTTGTGCCCCACATGATCTGTTTTACTTTGAGGTAGTGTGGACGCCGCTTATAATGCCCACCTTGGGAACGAGCATTTCTGGGCGTTATAACCGACGGCCTACGAGTCCTATATTCGAAGTTCCTAATATGGTCACTACACTTTCAAAGGTCTCCAGATGGACAGCCCAAATTCTCAAGATTATAAGGCCTAGTTCCGCTGGCTGGATGGAGTTAATGTGGCGCAGCCTATAAAGAGGACATTTCAACGCATCACTATGTGGTTAAGGAATGGCGACAGGCAGTCAGGATTAGCTAGGACATGGTTTACAAATGGGATGGTGATTGAAGCTGCGGTATTATTATTTATAATTATTTCATTTCATTTTCAATCTACATCCCATTTGTAAAACACGCCCGAGCTAATCCGGACTCGCTAATCCCTAACTACATATAGAGATGTGTTGAAATGCCGACGGAGGCTGCGCCACATTAACTCCATACAGCCAGCGAAACTATGCTTTAGAATCTTGAGAATTGGTTGCTGTCCATCTAGAGACTTTTGGAATTGGTACTATTGGTTCCAAAATAAGCGTCCCCCTGGGTTGACCGACACAGCAGTTTAAAGGAGTATAACGCATTGGGAAAATTATGAGAAATGATGGAGATGAGAGCCACTCATCTGGGCACTCATCTACATCAAT
>VOPJ01007614.1:0-15782 GCA_014673585.1 Semibalanus balanoides
GCATACCTATCGCGACCGTAGCGCCACGTGGTGGCAGAGGAACATACATATGAGACCGACTGTACATACGAACGTTCTGTGTTTAATAAACGTAAAACATGGGCAGAAGGTTTCTTATTTACATACTCATAACAATAATGCTCGAATAGCCATAGCTCGCCTACACCAAATATTTGTGCCAACAATGGCGGAGCTACAGGTATGTTGTTGCATTTCCGCCATATACGGAAAAACTTTTTGGACGTTCAAACGCCCCCTTCACCCGGTGCGGGGGGGGGGCACGAAGTGGATAAGGTTCTGGTCCTACTGGCGGATCCACACCGTTCATATTAGACTCAATTGCATGCATTTTTGCCATCGCGGCAAAAGAACAGGAAGCAAAATACTTAACCCATTCATAATGAAAAAGACATCCGCCAGAGTTTCACAGAATTGAAATATATAATACCAGCGTCACCTATGCTCATATAATAATACCAGCGTGCTCCAGTCGTTTTCTGGCATTGCCTGTACACGGCTGGTGAACGTCACTTCACTGCCTAAACATGCGCCAGTATTAACTATAATGGCACAGCCTGTGGCGACACTCTGTGACGCTGACGTCAGCAGGTCAGGGTACGGTCGCCCGGGAATTCAACACGTCATGGGAATTCAACAAACAGGGGCAGGATGACTCTCCGTCCATTCCACTGCAATGTGATCGACCAGCCCGCTAACGTTCCGTTCTGAGTGAGCTGTGTATATAGTGGGCTGGCCGGCAACAGACCAGAGGGGTCCGAGACGTGCACCAGAGCCCTCCTCTGCAGCAGCTGTGACCGTGATCTCGCCGTGCTCAGTTGTCGCTCGCTGGTCAGTCAGAGTGTGAGCACCATGAAGCTGCAGGTGAGGCAATCTTGTATGTAGCCAACATGAGAACGCAGAGTTGCAGTATTTAATACCATTGTATTATTTTATTCACTATCGGTCCAACTGAAACTATATATATATATATACTATATTATATTATATATTAATATAATATACTATATATATATATATATTGTGTGTGTGGTGTGTGGTGTGTGTGTGTGTGTGTGTGTGTATTGTGCAGGTTTTTTATCAGTGATCCATACGGGGTCATCTGAGTTCATCCGAGGTCATCCGAGGTCACCAACATCTTTTCGTCAATAACTTTGGACATAATGCAGATAGAAAAGTGCAACTTCCACCACTGCGTCGGTCTCGTCAAGACACGTCTCCTGATATGCAAAATGACCTACTTGGGTCACTACTTGACCTTGACCTGAGGTAATTTTTTAAGTTGACCTAACAGGATAAAATTTATCTAATTTCAAAGCGCCTTGACGAGACAAACACGATGGCGTGAACAGTATTGCGTTATCTTAATTAGGTAAGAAGTAATTTGCAAAAGCATTTTTTCAAAAAAAATCAGCGTTTTTGACTTAAATGACCTCTAGAGCCTAAACCATTGAACTGAGGTCAAATTTGTGGACAGCCATGTCCATTTAAAATTTCAATAACTAGCGATTGTCTTTTGAACCGTTTGTTTCTAGATAGCATAGGTTTCTGAGATATTTTGGGGGTTTCTGGAGCGAATGTCCTAAAACTGGAAAATTTGACCTTCGATGACCTCTGGTGACCTGAGCTTTGACGTGAGCGAAAGAAGTCTAAAATAGTTTCGAAATGAATTTGTGATAACAGGTTCGAACAGTGTTTTTTTGTTTTGGTCTACGTGCCATAGGAGCCGAGATATAAGACGGGGGGTTAAATACCTCCCAGTCGGGAACGGTAAATGCAGAGGCCCAGTGGGACGCGGTTAAGACAATTCCGTATTTGTGGCTGAAGTTCCGCTCAGCAGATGGCGGTATTATGGTCAGAAATTTTGTCGTGTTATTTTTATAAGCACCGACATTATCTTAACGTGTAGGGCAGTTTGATGTTGAGAAATGTAGGGAACACACTAATACACAATATATGTTGTCATTCAGTGGCGGATCCAGAGGGGGGGGCATGCCCCCCCCCCCCTTTGGCCTTGAGCTTGAGGAGCACTCTGGCCGCCTGAGGGGCACTCTGGCCGCCTGAGGGGGCACTCTTGTCGCCTGAGAGGGCACTCTAGCCGCCTGAGGGGCACTCTAAGCCGCCTCAGGGGCACTCTGGCCGGCTGAGCGGGGGCACTCTTGCTGACCGTGAGGGGTCCTTAAACATTTTGGCAAATTAAAAAAAAAAGATGAAGAATTAAGGGGGACACCCTCAAATATAGTGGAACCAAATCCGTCGAGTTTTCAGATTCGGGTATAGGTAGGGGCACCATGTAATTGATGGCCCCTCTTGAAGATTTTCTGGATCCGCCACTGTGCGATCTGCAAAATTAATTTCTTACACAATGTTCGATGCTAATGTGTTCAAACTATGTAACATTTCGAATTAAGATTGGGTATAAGGTAAAAATTCGTTGCGCACAGACAGACGAACAGACTGACAGAAAACTGTTAAATGGAAAGTTAGATGTTGAGTAATATATGTGTAGTAATTAATCATTATGTTGAGTGATATACCTATTAATATATGTTGACGCCTAGCCAGACTGGTTATTGATTAAACTTTTTGGAAGGATTCAATCATGATTTATTTTGGAATCTGAATGATTCGACCACCACTCGATTCACAGTGAACATTTTGAGAATTTATTTTTACAATTCAAAGAATCAAACAAATATTGTAATCGATTTACATTTGATTCCACATTTAAATATAGGTATGTGGTAAAATAATGTCAAATCAATAAAAATGGAAACATGCATATATATTAGTGGTGCCAGTTTCAGAAAATACTTGTCCAATGCCCGACCGATGTCCGAGACCATGGTCAGCTGTCCGTCCGAATCTGTCCAAAAATCATTGTTTGTCCGAAATTTGTCCGAAAGCAGAAAAAATGTATGATATGGAATGTAAAACATTTAGTGTATCATTCCCAATATATGCATAAGTATAAGCATTTGTGTTAAATATCCGAAAGCCACAATCATCATATAGGTATCCATTGATATAAAGGTAAATATTAATTGATACAAAGTAACTGGGTAAGCGATTTTCACCAGCCATCCTTGGGCATCGGATGTCCGAAAATGAAAAAAAATGTCCGTCCGAAACCCAACCGATCTTCGGACAAATTCGGATTTCCAAAAATGTTTGCACCGATTGGTGCCACCTAATATATATGATCATTTAAACATTGTCATAGCAATGCTATTTCAGTGTACATGAATGTAGCCACTGGGACTGCATGCACAAGAATCCGGTGGTGAACCAATTATTTTTTGGTTCAATGAATTTGTGTTGAACGATTCCGATCGATTCAATCAGTGTCGAATCAATAACAAGTATGTGCCTTACAGTGTGTTTGAACTTCTGTTAGCATTGTCATTCCGTTAGTATTGTCGTCAAAATATCAGCATTCGGCCCTCGTAGAATGTGACGATGTCATTCCTTTGCACTCTCCAGAAAATCAAACTGATATCACACATCTGTTTTGACAGGTATGTCTGGCACTAGTCACCGTTTGCGCGGCGGCCGACCGAGGCGGGTATTTCCAGCGGAATCAGTACCCTTCTGACAGCTGGCGACCCCACAGTCGGCCCGATGTCTACAGCTCGGTCCCCCAGTGGGGTCAGCCCCGGTCCCAGCGCCCAACAGACGACTTCAGCTCGGAGCAGGGCTGGCCCGCACACCGTGCCGCCAGCCAGACGTCTCGGCAGTCGGGAGACGGATCTCGGCAGTCGACCGAGACGGACCGCAGCAGTCGGGAGACGTCCAGCTCCGGCCCACGTCTGACCGGCAGAGGTCCGGCGCGGCGGAGGTCCGGCGGCCACCACCACCTCAGCGGCGGTCAGGTGGCGGCGCTGAGTGCGCACACCGGCCCTGTGCGCCGCCTTCCGACCGAGCTGACCGCCGCCGAGCGCGGCCGGCACTGGGGCCGCTCCAGCACGCTCCGACCACAGCGGGTTCGGCGGCCACAGTGGCACCACCGACAGGAACGCCGGCCGAATCGTGGGTATCCGTCTGTCCGTTGGTATCCCACTTACAGAGGACAGTACCCGAGGGACGCGACCGACGACAGCGACGAGAGGACCCGGGACGGACCCAGGTCATTGGAGGACTCTGGCGAGCACTTCGGAGCCGGTGAAGATAATTCTGGTCAACGGGACAACTACCCTAGTGGAGACGAGTCCAGGGAACGTACGGCTATCGACGCTGGACATCGTACCGTTGGCGTAAGACAGGACTCACGGGATGGTTACCCTAGTAGTGGAGACGATTCCAGGGAACGTACGGCTATCGACGCTGGACACCGTAGTCTCGGCGTAAGACAGGACTTACCCTACTGGGCCAGACAGTCGCAGACGGTGCACCACCAGCGCAACCCGGGCCAGAACGGAAGGTACCGGTCTTGGCGAGTCGATCCTGGCCAGTGGCAGTCCGGTGCGGGGAGGCGGCCACCAGCTGTGTACGGCGGAGGCCGGGCGGCCGCTGACGACTCTGACGACTCTGACGACTCTGACTCGGCAGACCAGGACAGCGGCGAGAGGGCCGGCCAGTGGCGCGGCTGAGAGAGCGGCCAGTGGTGCGGCCCCACCCGCCGCATCGTCTGTAGGGGGCATCCCCTGCACCCCCCGCCGCATCGTCTGTAGGGGGCGTCCCCTGCACCACCCGCCGCACCGTCTGTAGGGGGCGTCCCCTGCAGCCACCCGCCGCGCCGTCTGTAGGGTGCGTCCCCTGCACCACCCGCCCGTCTGTCCCCTGCAGCCAGTCGGGCGCGGCCGCAGCTCGGACGCCGTGACAGCCAGTGGAGACAGTGGCCGACAGTGGGCTCTCCGTGGCGAGGCTGTCAGACCCGCCACCCTCCCTGTCTGCACCGACCGGGGGCACTAGCGGAACTTTATGAAATCGCTCGGGGGGGCGGGCTCTAATGTTAATTTTATAAATTTCAAATAAGTTATTGCCATGCAACGCCATAGGCCTAATGTTAAAATTAAGTGACCATGTCAAAGCCATTACTAATATCTTTTCATTTACAAAAAAAATATTCCGCTCAATTAGTTATGCGTCGTACTCCAAATATAATCAATTGGGTTTGCCATCTGGCATCGAGCATACCGCATTTTGTGACAGAGCATCACGAAATGGGGGCATCATCAGGTGAAAGGACATTACTGAATAATTTTTTGAAAATATATATGATATTTATATATATATATATACGCAATGTAAAATTTGATAAATGGTTCGAATGTGTGCCTGTTGAAGAGATAACACGTTGACACGTATAACGACGGTCGACGTTATCGTGATTTGTTTTCCGTGCGTATTACATTGGAAAGTTTTTGTAACCGACAAACTTAAAGGAAGACAATGAGTGTGACCTGAGATGCCCTCTTGAGCCCAATCTATTGACATCAACCAAAATTTGGGTGATTGCATTGATATGTGTTTTATATCTTCCTTTGTTTCCAACTATTCTGCTTCCTCATAAATTTAGGGTCTCTAAATATATTGTCGGTCCATAAGTTGCTATAATTGACCATTGTGACCTCTAATGAACTAAAAATTGACAAAGACAAAACAATGACTGCAATGACCTTGGTTGCATTATTCTTAGCTTTCGAGCGTTTTTTCACGTTTCCTAGCTCTTCTAGTTTTTTTTAGTTGGTGGATGGAGTCCTTTCGACCCCCCACCAGGGCGGAAATTGTCTCTGAGACCAACCAAATAACTTTTTTTTATTGTTTGTTCTGGGCAAGAATGTTTTAAGTTATTTTTATTTTAAAATTATGCATGTTTATAATTCCTCGCATGGATCAATCGGTATATGCGCTTGGGCAAAAAATCGCATTTTATCCATTGAACGCCATGCCGGGGGTGTTTAGACGCCCCTGATATTTTTCGAAAATAGCGGGAAACGGCAGCACGCAGCGCCGCCGTTTTTTGGGCACAGCTGTCCGGGTATAAATTGCTCACATTGTGTGCAATTACTGACATCGGGTCATCTCAGGTCAGGTCACCAGACCGGGTCACGTGGCCCCACCTTCAAAAAAGTTTGCGATCGTACCAACTCACTACCACGCAGTTTTTGGCCGATCAGTTTCAAACTTACAGGATATCATTAGGTTGCATGTAGATATCAACAATACATGTATCTCGAATTCTTCGCCGCTACCAAATGGCATCCATATTAATTATTTCCATCCCAACTTTTATTCCTGGCACAGAGGCATAATCATTATACATTGTCACCGATCGCTTTTCATGTGAGGCTTGACCGTGGCTTGATAAGAGCTAACAGGTCCCTTTATGCCTGGGGGCATATCCCTAAATGCACCCATCCCCTGGATCCACCAGTGGGTAGGCACAGGTACGTCACATACGGTCAAACTTATAAATAGGTAAATTGTAATGGAAATGCATGTCTTTGGAGCAGTTTCACATCAGAAATGTAGCGAATGGTGCCGCTATTATTCGCGTAGCTGGTCATTTAAGAACAAACGTCATGAGTTACTCATACTTTAGGAGCCAGAAGTAAGTTAGTAAGGTGATATTGTAAATTTTGGCTTAACAATCATTCACACGTGGTCCTCCAACATATATTAGTTTTGTATATCTGTGAAAACTCAACATTGCTAAATTTTGATTTTGTAGAGTTAAAAACCTTTTAATTTATGGGGGGCTAAAAATTGTCTAAATCCGAGGCGGCATTTGCAAATCTCGCCATTTTCTATCTTCTGACGCGTCAAGTTGCATTTTACACAAGCTATGATCAGTTCAAGTTAAGGTGTTTTTTTCGTCAAAATTAGTGCGTAGTGACGTTACTAAATTGGCTATATCTCGAGAGGAAACGAAAAATATGTTCTACGGGACTAAATGTCCCCCCAGTCGATGGCGGGTTTAATCCGTTGATCTCTAATATGAACAGGTCACACTCCCTTTAATCAGGATAGTTCAGGTTCATATTTACTTCATTTTGAAATAGTGTACACAATATAAACTTTTTATTACGATTTTTCGTGTGGCTTAAGTAATTACCATGATGGCTTAAGTTACCCTAAATCAATGTAAGCTTCTAAAAACCATGGTTACGGTATACATATATTTGCCCATCCACAAGTGGCTATTATGGACTCATTACATATTTGCTAGAACAATACAATATGGTAACCAATACAATACAGTATTCAAGTAACACGTACCTGCACTTGGCATACTGACAAAAACGATAAAAAATACGTTTTGTTCAACTGAGGTAACAAAACTCAAAAGAGTGCATGCTTGGTAACATTTCCGACAAGGTAGATAAACAAAAAAACGAAAGGTAAACGCAACACGGTACGCCCCTAAAATATAAATTTAGCAACACAAGTATAAGCTCTTCTCGAGTACGATTTTCATCTCGGCTAAACACCACAGGTGCCAATCCGCACGTCCGATACCAGTGAACAACACCGGTGTAAGAACATTTAATACGCTTTTTGCAACATGTGAGGATGCACAGACGAACAGTTCACATATTGATACATGATCTCTTGGCAAGATCAAGGCACTCAAGTTATTCGGCCACATAATTCTACCAGTGCAAAAAACGAAATCCGCCTTTCGGATGTCGTGTACCAGCCACTTCTGCGACGGTCTCATTTTCTGAAGAACTTGATATAGATGGCAGCACCGAGCAGGACCAGCTCCACCCCTATGATAGCCATCAGCAGCACCTTGTTGGAGATAACCCGGACGTACATGGTTCGCAGCAGGCGCTGTGAGCGGCCCAGCTCGGCGTCCGTGTCCTCCAGCCGGTCGCGGGTGCGCTGCAGTGACTCCCGCTTGCACGTCGACCAGGTCGAGAGATACTCAGCGACCAACCGCCTCCGTCTCGGCGAAGCAGGTAGATACAGTACCTGATCGTCTATGTCGAGCACGCTCAGACGATGCCACCTGTCAGTCCCCCGCTGCCAACCCAGCTGCTCCCCGTATACCGCCCCTGCCACCCTCAGCCGACCACGCGTCCGTTCTCGGCCGAACAGCAGCTGCGAAACTGCCGGGCAGTCGCAAACGCTCAGACGCAATGCTGCATAGCGACAAAGGCGGAACTGAGCTGACGCCGCTCCATGTATGTATGTATACGACTCAATGATCCATCTTCTGGACACGTGCGAGGCCGCAGTTGTCGAGACTGACGGTATAGCTCCAATAGATCGGTTCCTAGCGTCTGCTCGCTCCAGCAGCGTGTCTATGAGACAGAGAGAGGGAGAGAGAGAGACTGTAACATCGCGCACGCAGTGTGTCAGAGTGGTTGGTGTATGGCTGAGCCTGTTCCTTTATGTAGTGTGCGGACATGATGATAGGTCTTTTGCCACGTGCGGGTGATTGAGTGTGTGCCCATGCCCATCTGTCAGGTAGAGATGAAGTGCTCACGCGTCGTGAACAGTTGAGTAGTCCGACGCATACACCGTCGGATAGAACGTCTCGCTAGTCCGCCCACTCCAGAAGATTAGCGCGTTACATGACCTCCTCATGCTAATATCGCTGGATCGCATGTATGGGACGACTCACTCTCAGACGCCGTCCTAGGGGAAGGAACTCAGCTGAGATAAAACATCTCTTGCGTAGCCCGAACGAGCTACTATTGTTAATATTATAGGTGTAAGAGAGTCGCGCTGAAGGATGGGTTAAAGAATGGAAGCTCAAGTGGGCAAGTTTTGTTGATCATGGTTTTATATAGTAAAGAGCTCGAGTCGGGAGTAAGACTTGTTCACGGAAAAGAGGAGGGAATTAACAGATAGCTGTGTGCAGGAAGAGTGGTGTCGCCGGTCACGACTTAGCGACCGGGGTGGTATTGGTGCCGCGATGATCATGTGTCTGATTGTAGTCGTAGCACTGTTTCTGATTCAGAGGCGATTCAGAGAGCAATGGGACTATCTAGTCCACGAAGATAGATATTCTGGTTGGTGGTTCTTAGGTGGTGGGCATCACTGTAAGGGCCGAGCACTGAGTTTGTATTCGCTGATTCGCGAGCTGCCGAGAGCTACAGATGATGCGCTGGCGAGATTAATATAGTGTGGTGATTCTCGCCGACCATACTCGCGATCCCTGGGATGGGGTCGTGGATGCGTTGCCCGGGGGTACAGAGGGCGACGGCCCGAGGAGGCCGCCACGGCCACGCCGAGACCGCGCTCGTTTCTGCCGGCGCGGTGAGTGCCAAGCCGGGTGGGCGGGCTGATGGGCGTTGCATGCCCTGTAATTTTACGCTGTATACCCCAGTGATTTCCTCCCTGGCCTGAACCCACCGCATGGCAGCGCTGCCTCGGGTGAACTGTGAGCAGCGCAATGTCGGGCATACTCGCACCGTTGGTGCAAGCTCGGACGAAGGTAATGATGATTGAAGGCTGAAGCACACAACCATCACCAAGCGATTGTTACTGAAGCTGACCTAACCATGCTCGATTCAGTCCGTTTAGAAGCATCACAGCAGCCTTACCGAGCTATACTGTCGGAGGTCCTGTGCAGCGCCTCCAGACCTTGCTGTACGTCCCTCCTGACGTCGTCGTTTGCGGTGTCGGCGGTGCCCAGTCGCCGCCGGTACCCCCGGACCCGCTCCGCCATCTGCTGGCGGTAGCTCGGCGGCGCCAACTGCCCAACACACGTCACAAACACGTCACAGACACGTCACAGCATACGTCACAGACACACGTCACAGACCAAACGTCGACACAGCAAGACGCACGGCGCAATAGCAGCATTCGGACCATCAACTATCTAAGTAAATCAATTCGATTCGGGCGATCTTGTAATAGCTCGAATCACATGTCATTTTGGGAGAACCAGTCCCACTTATCATATGTATTAATAATAAAAAAACGCACTTCGGGATCACAGTAAAACTCCGCCCACCCCATACGACATAACGACAATCTATATTGTTTTGCATCCGCGACCCACCACTCAACACAATGAGAAATAGCCATTGGAGCCAAAGGCGTAGCTTCTCCATAAAAGTATGGGTGGGGGGAGCTGAGCTTGAAAATATCGCTTTAAGTACCATCAAAATCCAGAAAATACAGCTTTCTCCCCGAATTTGACCCACTTCCTCGTCAAAAGTTGGGGAGAGCGCAGAAGCCCCAGCACTGGATAGGATCCTAAATTCCTGGTTGGAACGACACACGACTGTGCACTGTGCAGCACCACCCACCTGCAGTTCTGTCTCCATCTCTGCCAGCAGGCTGGCGGCAGTGGCAGCCTGCTGCGGTGTAGGCGGCACGCGCGACTCGACCACCGCGCGCACCTCATCTTCCAGGGTCTCAAACCTCCGCGACGACATCCGGCTGGAATGTCCAACTGTCCTCAGACACAGCCACCAAAGCAAAGACCCAATCAACACTTGTGATCAGCAGACCGCAGTCACTGGCAATCAGCCAATCAGTCGGTAAGGAAGCGGTCTACGGAGCGGGAAGACCCGGGTTCGGATCCCAGTGTCACCTGCTGTTCGGACCACTTCTTCAACTTGCTAAGTCAAGTGTGTGGTAGCCTCCCATGCCGACCGCGTTCGGCGTGATTTTAACGCGTGATGGCTGTGGTGGTAATGGGTGAAAATATGAATAATTGAGTGTGGGAGGATGACTGATATACAACTTTGCAGCTCAAATGGGACATTGACAGGGAGAAAACGCATGCCATTGAAAAAGAGTCCAAGCGCATCACCACGACAGCACCTTATAGTCCAGTGGTGTACCTACTTTACAGCATGGAGTGTTATCAATGGTATAGCCATGGTCTCAAAAATAGTGGGGGCAAATCCAAGTTCTTGTGTACTTTAACATGGGACCAGATTAGGGATGGTTCAAAATTACTATTGACAATATCCTCAGTTTCACCAGGCCCAGTAACAGGGGGTGGCGAAGCCCATGAACATTATTGTACACTTAACCAGTCACGCAGCTAGACCTTCACAAGTGTGTGTGTGTGTGTGTGGGAGGGGGGGGGGGCAGGTTCATCCTGATGGCCCAGTAATCCCAACACTAACTGATACCTATTGATTTGCAGGGTCATTGAGATTGATTGATGTTGGCCTTAAATACATACATGTGAGAAGCAACAAGACTTTGTTACAATGGTGACAACGACGAGATACAAACTCGCACAGACATAGCCCATTGGATTAGCAATTGCAGCATTAACTGGGTAGTTGACTGCAAAGCTTATCAATCGCTGTAAATTAAGTTAAGCTCGAACACATTGCACATGTGTTGTGTCTGTTCTATATTCCACTGTGCGTAATGGGTAAGGTCAGGTGTGATATCCGACACTAACTGATGCCTATTTATTTGCAGTGTCATTGAGTTTGATTGATGTTGGCCTTAAATACATACATGCAGGGGGTGACGACTTCTATGTTGGGCCATAGGGAGGGCTATGACAAGGCTGAGGCCGGCAAATGACGTCATAGGTTTTTCGGTTTTCTGCTCGTCTGCCGGCTGCATGTAGGTTGCTAATATCGTATTTTTGGTGCCTAGTGGTAGGTTTAGACATTCTACATTTCTTATTTAGCTTTACAGAGCAATGTTGATGCCTGCTTTTTGTGTTCTGGCTAAGATGATTAGATGGTCTATTGCTATACTTCAGTACTTTACACTACTTTGGCTGATTGTTCAGCTTTGGCGATTTGACGCGCGGTGTGACAATCCCATAGATATAAGACAGAAGACAGCTTGGTCGAGTACGTAACAGCGGCCGCATCTTGAACAAGTCCCTCGAACTGCTGTCGCCGTTGTTGACAGTGGGATGGAGGTGGTGTCTTGACGGCGCGCGCGGGCAGTGTGGTCCAGAACAGGGAAGGGCAGGGGGAACGGCCCCATCCTAGCTCCGAACTTGAGGGGCACTCTGGCCGCCTGAGGGGTCACCCTGGCGCCTGAAGGTCCTTGGCGCGGGCCGCTTAGGGGGCAGCTCTGCCGCCTGAGGGACACCTGGTCGCCTGAGGGGGCACTCTGCCGCCTGAGGGGGCAGCTCTGCCGCTGAGGGGGGCGCTCTGACGTTGAGGGCACTCTGGCCCGACCTGAGGGGCACTCTGGACGAGATAGGACCTGGCCGTTTTGAGGGGCAACATGGCCGCTGACGGGCCACTCTGTCATCTGGGGGGGGGTGGCATTCTGCCACTGGGGGGGGGATGTGACTCTGACGACTGAGGGGCAATCTGGAACGGAGATGGGGGCCCCTGGCCGTGTGGGGCACCTGGCACCTGAAGGGGAACTCTTGCACCTGGAGGGTAGGGAGGGGGCACCTTAGTCCACTGGGGGGTCCCTCTGCGCTAAGGGAAATCTTGTCGCCTGGGGGGAGCGGGGCACTCTTCCCACCAGAGGGGGGGGGCACTCTTACCACTTAGGGGGGTGGTGGTGGTGGTGGTGGGGGGGGGGTGCACTCTCCACGTGGGGGGGACATTCTTGCACCAGAGGGAACTCTTGCCACCGGGAGGGGGGCACACTTGCCACCTGGAGGGAACTCTTCTTGTCATTGGTGGAGGGACACTCTTGTATTTCGGGGGGGGGTCTCTTGCAACCGGGGGCACTCTTGCCCACCGTGGGGCTCTCATGACACCTGGGGGGGGGGGAATGGCACTCTGGCCGACTGAGGGCACTCTGGGATACGCGGAGATGGGGGCCCCTGTGCCGTTGAGGGGCACATGGCTACACTGAAGGGGCACTCTTGCCGACCTGGACAGGTGGAGGGGCGCTCTTGCCACCTGGGGGGGTCACTCTTGCCGCTAAGGGGACATTCTACTTGTTCGCCAGTGGGGGGAAGGGGGCACTGTGCCACAGAGGGGGCACTCTTTCAAACGGGGGCGGAGGGCAACTCTTGCCACCCGGCAGGTGGCACCTCGAGGGTGGCAGAATGCCCAATGGTGGGAATGATACGCAAATAACTGCTGCTGAGGGCCTATTAGGCGTCCCGGTCACGTGAACGACGGAGGGTGACATTGGGTCTCCTTCTGGTCTATAAAGTCGGCGGAACTCCTTTAGAACACTGCACGGGGTCTCTGGAACGCTCTCAGAAACCTGGTTATTGGATGAGTCCACGGACCTCCCCTCGAACGCTCGCCTCCTTTACATACCAACAACGAGACCGCCAGGTCAGAGCGCAATGCTGCGGAGGGGGCCTAGGAAATCAGGCCATTCAGAGCTGCCTGACTGGGCCTCTGGCCGCCCTGACCTGAACCGGCGATGAGGTGTCCTTCGGCTGTCCCATATCCTCTGGGCTTCCGGAGGGAGACCCCTGGTCTGTCCTTGACAACGTTCTCATTCCCGGGCCGTCACGGGAACCTGGACTGAACAAGCGCCCTGGGTTCCTCTCTGTCCCCCGGATGAAGGGCACCTGACCGTCGTAGGGCCCCTGGATCACTGGGGAGGGGCGTTGCTTCTTCAGACAAGTTATTGGCGGAGCTCAGCAGAAAAACGCTTAAAATTATATCAAAATCCATGAAATAATACTTATTCCCGGATTTTACCCATTTTGTTGTCCAAGTTGGGGGATTGAAGCCCGGTTGGGGGTAGGGGTAGGGTGGGGGTGCTGAATAGGAAACTACATCCCTCCTGGGGGTCCTCTGGCCAATTCGAGGGCCTTCTGGCTATCACCAGGCCACTCGTATGCCCGAAGGTGCCTCTGTGACGGCCCATGCAGTCTGGACGCAAGACACGGCCCATGAACCGCCCTTAACCGCGTGGCCCAGGGTCCTCGGCGCGCTGAGAGGGGTATAGCTCCTATCGCCCCCTTGGGTATCGCCCCTTGTTGTAGGTAGTGATTGTCACCCTTGGTCCGTTCTGTGCTTGCGTCAGATAATTATTCAGATTAAGCTGTGCTGGGCGGTCATCGGGAGCCCGAAAACCTGTGACGTGCATTCGGGCAGGTCACCAAATGTAATACAAACTAGCCGTATGATTTTACCTTCTATATACGGATTGCATACATGTGAGAAGCAGCAAGACTTGCCTCAGCCCCCTAAAATATAACCTCTGTGATGTGAAAAACTATATGGATTTTGATCAGGATATTTTGATAAAGCCCCTTGCCTACTTTTTTGAATGTCAAATATATTTTTATTATGGTCAGAAACTATTGGTTTGATAATTGAATACGATAAAATTCACATCTGGAGTCCCTTTAATTGAATTTTTACTTAGAATCTGTTTTGTATCTATTGTTTTGCTATCCATAAACGATCGCCACTATAAACAGAAGATAAACAAAAGATGTTATCTAGAATGGCGCACCCAAGACAAAAACAAAAAATACAATGTGGGAGATAGCGAGAGCGACGGTGACAACAGCACCACGGGCAAGGCTATATAAACCACGGGTACCCTCTTGTTTGAGTGTAGGTCTTTTAATCCAATAAATATCAGGCACGTAGCCAGGATTTTTATCAGGGGGGAGGAGGCACTTCATTGGTAGGAACAAATTTCGCCCCTCAGCGAAATGTGGAACGGCGGACACCCCCTCCGTTCCGGTAGGATCGGGATTCTGGACAAGTTTTATCCGTCTAGATGCTACAAATATCTAGTAAAATGTAATATAATGCAATAAGTGCTGATAAGACGATCCTGCGTACCGTGATTCTGCGGAAATGGGATCCGTTTTTCTGCACCTTCGGATATCAAGTCAAAGGGCAAAAAGTGATCTGCGGCAGGCGGCGTCAAGGTTATTGTGGGCCATAGGAAGCCTGATTTGCTAGCATCGGCGCTTCAGTGACGTCACTGGGTGTTACTGGGACCCAAGAGCGCTGGGGCCTGGGACCGTTCTCTAAACTTCGAAAACAAAACGGCGGTTTTTTGTATGATTTTGTCTTTGAAAATGTTGGTATGATTTGGCTAGGGTAGGTTGAGGGATTGGACGATGTTGGATTTTTGTAAGTTTATGTGAACTTGAAAGTTATTTAGGCATATCAATCATTGGAATTATTCAAAAGTAATTTAACGATAGAGACCCCTCAGACCGACAGAGGGCCTCCTCAGACAGACAGAGAGCCCCTCAGAACCGAAAAGGGACCCTCAGACCGACAGAGGACCTATTAGACCGACGGAAGGCCCCTCAGGCCGATATAAAGCCCCTCATGCCGACCGAGGGCCCCCTCCGGCCCGACCGAGGCCCTCCTCATGCCGACAGAGGGTACCTCATGCAGATTGAGGGCCCCTCATGCAGATTGAGGGCCCCTCATGCCGACAGAGGGCCTCTTCCTTCCAACCGAGGGCCCCTTATGCCAACTGAGAGCCCTTCGACCGAGAGCCCCCTCATGCCGACCGAGGGCACCCTCAGACCGAGAGGGTCCTACAGACCGAGAGAGCCTGCTCAGATCGACCGAGGTCCCTTAGACTGACAGCTAGGTCCCTCAGGCCTACAGAAGGTTCATTATGCCGACAGAGGGCCCCATCAGATTGACAGAGGGGATTCTCAGACCATAGATGGCCACTAAGATTAACAGAGGGCCTCCTCAGACCGAAAAGGGCCTCCTCAGATTAACAGAGGACCCCTCAGACCGACAGAGGGACCCTCAGACCGACAGAGGGCCCCTCAGACGGACTTAAGGCCTCCTTATGCCAACAGAGGGCCCCCTCATGCCAACCAAGGACCCCCTCATGCCGACTGAGGGTCTCATACCGACAGAGGGCCCCCTCAAGTCGACCGAGGGCCCTGTGGTGTAGCGGGACTGTTCCCCCCTTGTCTCGCCGCTGGTGCCGCCCTTGGCAGCCGTGAGAAC
>VOPJ01007615.1:0-15786 GCA_014673585.1 Semibalanus balanoides
AAAGGGCCCCTGAGCAGACTGGAAGACCCAATTAGCAGACCAGAGGGCCCCTGAGAAGTTGAAAGGACCCCTGTGCAGGTCAGAGGGTCCCCTGATCAGACAGAAAGGACCCTGGGTGGATCAGAAGGGCCCAATGCCCATGATAATGCCAAATGTGCTCCTCACGAGAACGGAGAGAGCAGACCTTTTTATCCGTTCTACTGGCCCTTTTAACGCTCAGGAATAAATAGCCCCTCTCAAGGCTATCCGTATCCCCCTTACCCCCACCCCTGGGCGAAATACTGGCTACGTTCTTGGCAGAGACCCTTTTGAGGCACCGACCTCGGACGAAATCCTGGCCACTTCAACGCTCGGGAATGGGTCCTCTCGAGGCGCCCCCCCCCCCTCCTGGGTGAAAATCCTGGCTACGTGCATGTTACAGACCCTTTGAGGCGCCCCCGGCGGACATCCTGGCTTACTAGTCGGGTTCATTAGGCCTCTCTGAGGGTTCCTGAGGGTTCCTGGTCCAATCCAGCTTTATCATAATTTTGTATTATCAAAATCAAAAATATCACAAAAATACAAATGTGACCAAAAATCCCAAAATGAATCAGTGGCCGAAATCCGAGGGAGTTTTTCATATCCATTTGGGGCCCTTTCAACGCTCGGAAGGGCCCTTTTGATGGCGCTCGCCCCCCCCCCCCCGTCCTGACGAAAATCCTGGCTACGTGCCTGCTCTAGAGCCTAAACTATTGTCCTGAGGTCAATTTTGAGGACCTGGGTGCGATTGCAAATTTAAATGGCTAGCGATTGTGATTAGGCTGTTTGTTTCTAGAGAGCATAGTTTCCGAGATATTTTGGGGTTTCTGGAGCGATTTCCTAAGACTAAAAAAATGACCTTCGATGACCTCTGGTGACCTGAGTTTTGACGTGAGCGAAAAAAAATAGCTTCGAAATTATTTTTGATGACAGTTCGAACAGTGTTTTTTGTTTTGGTCTACGTGCCATAGGAGCCGAGTTAGACGGGGGGAGGGGTGTTCAAACACAGTCGGGCGAGGGAAATGCAGAGGCCCAGTGTGGCGCGGGTTAAATGTAGTTTGGGTATTGTCCATATTTTGTTCTCCAACATATAGTCCGTATTTAAAGTTTGAACCTTTTATTTTGATAACATTTTACACATTTTTCAGTGTTCCTTTTTTTGTCAAAAAATATAATTTCACAAAACTGAGACAACCATTTTGCAGCCCTTGTCATTTGCCATCCATTGAGGTTTTTAATGTCATTTTGTTTCTAAAAATGGATTTTGTACGGCCTGTTAATTTGTAATGTTTTTTGTTGAAGCTCGTGTATACTGACGTCACTTAATTTGCTACATCTCGATATTTTTCGACGAAATTGCTTCATTTTCGCACAAACGACGTAACATTGATGTAGATGTTACGAACATATCTTGAACATATAGAACATATCTTGACACGTGCACTGCCTGCGCGTGTCAAGATGCGCCGAACACGAACGGCCGGGGAGGTTTGATTTGTGCTCCTCACCACTAAGATCGCGAAAATCACGCAATGTAGCGAGAAGAGGAAAATAGTGTTAGATAGTGGTGACAGACTCTACAGAGTATATCGATATTTGTTTTTAGGTCAGTTCAATATTGAGGTCACCAGAGGTCATTAAAGGTCAGATTTTCCTGTTTAGGACTTCGCTCCAGAAATCCCAAAATATCTCTGGAACTATGATAGCTAAGAACAAACGGAAAAGAACAAGAACTCTTGAAACATTACATCGCCAAAACCTCCACGGGCCTTAGATAAGTTTAATAGTATAGGCTCCAGAGGCCACCAAAGGTCAAAAAGGCTATTATGGGCAAAACTGTATTTCGTAAATAACATTTTACGTAATAAAGATAGGGCAATAATGTTTGGCGCTATCGTGTTTTCTCGTCAAGCCACTTTGAAAAAGTGAACTGGATACATAATTGTATAAATTTGACCTCAGATCAATGTCATTTAGTGTATATTTATTGGCCAGCCGTGAGGATTTTAGTAAATTCATGTATGTGTTTATTTTCAGTCTACTGTTATGGGAACATCATGCCAAGGCTTCTTTTAACCATGATTGGTTTGATAATATTGAGGGAAAAAAACTACAGGTAGCGTGTGCACCTCGCAGCCACAGCCGTAGCCATAGCCATGATCTAGAGATTTTCCAGTCCAGCCCACCCCATTTGCCGTGGGGTTCGGCAAGCCATGAGGATAGCCCCATGTAGAACTCTAATTTAGTGACCCAATGTAGGTCATGTTGCTAATAGGGCGACGCAGCTCGACGAGACAAGCACAGTGCAGTGGCATCTGTTAGTCTCTATCTGTATTATATCAAGAGTAAATGATTTAAAGACCAAAGGATTGAAAATCACCCTTAAGCCATACGCGTGTTAAGTTTTGCGTTGATAGCGCTGATTGTTTTTTAGTTATTACGAAAGTCCGTCAGATGGAGAGGACCTCCCCCTTCCTGCCAATGGCGGGTAAACATACATTAACATACTGACAGACTTACTTTGATGAAGTGAATGAACTCTTGAATCTTGATCTCCCAGAAACTTGACATATTATGTTTGTCGGAACTCAGGAAGCATTCTTGACCACAGATGTGCGTACAGATTTTCTAGTTTTTCCGGGTTATATAATGCCTATCGCTCCGATAGACGCAACCTCGACGATTAAGTGTGAAAGTGCGAGGTGTTGGCGTCGCCATCATCTACCGGAGTGTCTATCAGTATGCCAACTATCAATCGTGAACTTTGAACCCCCAGTGAACGCCTTCTGGCTCTCAGTGACACGCCGCGGCCGAACAGTGGTAGTGGGCGCCATCTACAGGCCACCAGATAGCGCCACCAGCAGCTTCATAGAAACACTCTGAAACCAGCTCCAGGACACCATGACACGAGGCCGAGATGTCTCGACAGACACCAAATTAACAAACATTTAGCAATATCTTCAGCTCTTATCTGACCTCAACTTACACCAACTCGTCAGTGAACCGATGCACCTTCTACCTAGACTAATAACTGTAGACCATATTGTCATCAGTGACCAGACTTGTGATTGATTCAAATTTTAATGAATGATTAAATCATGATACACTGGCAAAAATGAATGATTCAATAATGATTAAATCAATCAACATTACCACTGATGAATGATTCACAGTGATTCACAGACTTACGTGAATCAATCATGAATTATTCATGAATGATTCAATCACAATTATTAGCATGCGTAAGTGCAAATAACAGTGCATTTATTCGAAATGAGGGTGTTTAAAGACCAAATGAAGGTGCTGAAAGTGATCTTGACATGTTTTCACTCAGTTTGATTCCCTAGTATTAGTCTGGGCTATCGTTTGTATAGTTTCTGCTGCCCCCCCCCCCAAAAAAAAATCATTGTGCTATGAATGATTCAATCATCCTATTTTCTTTAAATGAATGATTCAATCAATTATTTGTTAAATCATTCATGAGGAGGTGAATCGATTCATGAATGATTCACGTAAAATAAGAACGATTCAATCAAAAAGAATGATTCAATCAGAATCAATCACAAGTCTGATTGTCACTTATCAGTCCGACGTCCTCACGTTGGCGGATCCAATCCATGGGGGGCGGCACTAGCGGTTCCAAGGGGGTCAGCAGGGGATTTAGACCCCCCCCCCCCACCACCACCCATATTGCCTGAAATCGGCGAAATTGGACACATTTTCCATTAGAGAAGGAAGTCTAATAAAGTTTTACAAAGGCATGTTTGTTTTAAACCCTTCAATAAGGTTCACGGAAGCCAAATCCAATGAGTTTTCTAAATTTATTAAAACTTTTTATCATTTTCCCCCTCCCAAAAAACATGGTCTTTCTGGATCCAACAGTGGGTGAGGGAAGTGGCCATATCCCCTCCCCCCAAAAAAAAAAGTTGGAGCAAAGTTTACACTTTTTCTGATATCGAAGAAAATCTAAGCAATTTTTACTCAGGAAAGTTTGTTTTAAATCGGCTATCAATGCAAAAGTAAGCGAAGACCTCATGACACAGCGGGACGAGCCGAGAACAAATAATAGCCATTTTCACGAAGGATTTATTTATACCCGGCAGTACCCGGTAATATGTGTTTATGAATTTGATTATACAAAAAAAACTAACGGGAAATTTCGCATTGGAAGAGCAGATAATTGTAAATGAATTCATAAAGTTTCAATTGATACCAAAAATATCTGGGAAAAGCCGTGTTCCTAGTCTGAATTACCCAAAACGCACGAAACATTACCGGGTACTACCGGGTACTACTGGGTACAAATAAATCCTTCGTGAAAACGGCTAATATGAAAGAGCACCAGCTGACTGCGGACACATAGTGCTCAACAGTGTCTGCAGTCAGCTAGTAGGTACAGCCGGTCTATTATGTATCTTCCCTTTTTTGGGTTCTAAAATTCATCTAATTTCACTTTGGTGTACATGAAGGACTGATACAAGGGAACATGTGGTACCTACCTAGCTAGGTACATCATGCCACCTTAAATCAGTCCTTAATGTACGATAAGTGAAATCAGATGAGTTTTAGAAACTAAAAAAGGGGAGATACATAATGGACCGACTGTACATACGTGCTCGCACGGACTTTCTGTATAACCAACTCACCAGCAATGATTATCGTAGCTTTTGATCTAGGTTTAATCAGCTTACAAAATGTGCTGATACGGGAGCGCGAACACGGACACTAAAATCATGGGTGGGCTAGCCAACCAGTTCAATGAGTATTTTGCAAGTGACGGTTCCAGCATCGCAAATGACCTGCAATCGAGTGTTAACATAACTGACTAGTCTGAGAAGCTTCCTCCGACTGTTTGCAGTCTCGTTTTCAACTATGCAGCCTGCCACACTTCCCGAACTATCGAAAGCAGTGCGTCAAATGAGTGATTCCAGAGCTGTTGGTCTTGATGAGGTTCCAATACTGGCGGTGCGTGCTGTTTCGATGGCATTGATCCCCCCCCCCCCTGCTACATATTTATTTTTGTTTATTTATTTATGTGCTCAATATCTCCCTCCTTAGTGGAATTTTTCCTTCGGAGTGTAGCACGGCTTCCGTAGTCTCATTGCACAAGACTGGAGATAGCAGTTTACCGAGTAATTACCGGTAGATATATCCGCTGTCGATTATGTAAACAATAGTCATAGCAATTGTACAGGGTGTCCCAGAATTGATGTCACACCCTTCCAGCACGCAGAACGCGAAAGCGAAAAGTCGGCGGCGCATGGTTTATTTACAGATGAACCTTCTCTTCTTCCTGGTACAGGTTCTCATACGGTCCGGCATGCCGGATATCAGGTTGTCCAGCAGCTCTGAGCTGATCCTGGACCAGGCCGCTCGGACGTGCCTTAATTAGCGTTGCCCTCAGACGTAGCGGGGTACCATCTTGTTCATCTCGTCCTGGACAATCGCCCACATATTTTCGATTGGCGACGGGTCGGGGCTGTTTGGGTGCCACTCATTCTTTGGTCCAGAACGCCCGAAAAAGTTGGGGACTGGCACCACTCCTGCGTCTTGCGGGCTCGATGTGCTGGGGCGCCGTCTTGTTGAAAAGCGGCCCTTGACATGTCAGCAAGAAGTTTGACTTGAGTCGGAGGGGCGTTCTGCTTCCGCCACGCCATCGCAGACGTCACCATCTTGCTGAGGATCCCCTCTACGTAGTAGTCAGCCGTCACGGTCTTACCCAGGGGGATGACTTGCAGGTCTGAAAGCCCGCGATAGCTCATCATTCCCCACACCAGAATCTTCAGCGGCCTGCATTGAAACGGGTCTCGGTTGGAGGGACTTCCGAGCTTTGATGGGTCAAAACTCGGTCGTTTTGTCGGTTGGGCAGGTGGAAGACTCAGAAGAGATCAAACGGAGACTCGTCCGTGAACAAAAACCGTCTCTAGTCCTGGACGGTCCAGTCACACCTCGCCATGGCGAACTTCAGCCTCTTGCGCTTCTGCGACTCCGTCAGCCTTGGCTGGAGGCGGAATTTGATGGGTTTTATCCGCAAGGATTTCCTCAGGTATCTGAGCACCGATGACTTGGATACCTGGTGACCGCTGGTTGCCAGCCTCCGCGCCAGTTTTCTTGTTGAGTGGTCTCTCTTCTCTTCAGCGCGGACTTGGCCATTACAATTGTGGCCACTGGAATGAGAGAGCTCTTCCTCCCGCGCCCCGTTCGGTTCTCCAGGGTCTGTCCGCCTCTGTCGTGGAACATCCAGTGACAGAAAGGGCGAAGAGTGACGCCAAGATTCTCGGCAACCTGACCATGGGTCATTCCGCCGTCCACCATGCCGACAGCCCGACAGCGGGCCGACAAAGACTACTCCTTGACCATTCTGGACACCTGGTCTGCGCACGCTGGGTGCCATTCCAGAAATAGCCCCAGCCACCCTCCCAGTGGGCCGGGTCAGGTCGGTCAGCGGGTCACGTGACCAGCGGACTCGCAACGAAGCCCTGATGGCTGGTCCTGGCGAAATTCCATTTCCGGTGCGCCCAGCTGGAAGAAATGGAGCTCGTGGAAGGGTGTGACATCAATTGTGGGACACCCTGTATAATAGTCAAACGCATTGTCTGTACGCACTACGCAATCTAATCATTATCTGCGAGTCGACCACATTCTTGGAGACAGCCAGTACGCTTATCGACGTGGCGACTCTACGGAGGACGCGTCTCCTGGGTAAATTCAAAGAACGTCAATGGAATGCTGGTTTCAATTATGACAATTAACTTGAGCAAGGCCTTCAACAGCTTGGACCATAGCCCTCGGCAAAAATGAGAAAAGTGTCATGGTATATCATCTCACTGGTTCGCTAGCTACCCAAGAGGACGTGGGTAGATGGTCTGTGGTGGTTCAGTAGTCCGTCCAGTGCATTTTGGTGTCCCGCATGAGTCTACCATCGGCCCTATTCTTTTTAGTATGTTTGTAAACGACTTTGCGGGTTTTCTCGCTCATAGTCGACTTCTATGTTAGGCTGACGATCTGACGATACGCAGCTGCTAGATTGCTCGCCATGTGAAAGTGACAATATGTCGCAGCTCAAAATCCACATGAAAGAATGAGCAACATCGGTGCAACAATGATTATTATTATTTTTTTTTTTTAATGAGCGCAACGACATCCAATTTCATCGTTCTTGGGACCAGACAAAGCGTAAAAGCGTTGAACTTCCAGTTAGACCTGTCGAGTGTCGGGTGTTATCGCATGTGTTATCGCATGCCATTAGAATATTAGGAGTCACCATTGACCAGTCCCTATCCTGGGACCAGCCAATTTTCTATCACGGTGCGTCGATGCTACTGCATCCTCATCTCCCTGAATAGATTTCGGTGTTATTTCACACCACAAGCTCCTGCTCTCATCACAACCATTCATGCCCATGTCTTCCCTCAAACTATGTATTGCCTTCCCGTTCAGACTTCAGGGTGGAGCAGCTGACTATCAATTTAGTCGGATTCAAAGGTGTTTTTGCAGCTCCACCTGCCGGGGGTACGGCTGACCGGCATTTAACGCTCATTTGCGTGCGGCTGCCTCTTCCGACCGAGACCATGAATGCCCAGACTCTGCGGAGTTCCAAAGTGGCGCTACGAATATGCCAGTCCCATGCATCAGAAGACTGCCTCAGCGGTAAAGCACTATCAAATGGCTGCATCTTCATGTGTTTTCCTTAGTTTTGTGCTCTGTACCTATATCTTCACCTATACCTATAGCCTTTAGGAAATGTCAAACCGATGTCCAGAAAAACTATGTTCGCATGGATAGACTGGTGAACACAATCCAATCCAATTGTGAGTCGTGACATTGTTAATGAAGGTTAATGAACTGCTTTGATCAGTTAACCAGCGCCCGGCTGGAGGTGACCTCAAAAGACGGGCCATCGTGTCATGTGCCATCTTTTTCATCACCAGTAAGTGATGCAACTTGAATGTTGTGATGGCTATGATATATTTTGTGCTCGCACTGTGCTTAGATCTGCGTTTACTGGATGTAATTTACCAAATGTGCCTTTTCATTTGCCATTTCCAGGGTCCAGGTCTTCTTACACGTTGTACAGGTCAGTGGAATGCATTTTATCTATCCCACGTTACATCAGCGTGATTATAACAGAACCAGACCTTAAAGGGAAATATTGACCTTTTGATGTGTTATGCATTACCTTATGCTACGTGTATGGTGTTATGTTGATCGAGTCTGAATTTAACAATTAGATCACAACTTTTAATATTTCGATTTTAATAATAAAAACAAGTACAATTATTTCTTTTGGAATTCATAATCGGTGCTTTTCCTCCACTAGTGGAAGCGCGACATATCACTTTGTTTCCATCTGTTCAACGTTAAATACCTCTCGTTGAATTTCCTCTCAACAAATTGCATACCTACACTAAATACACCGTCCGTAGGGCGCGCCTGGAGGGCGCAACTTTTTGTATTGCGCCTCCCCCTGACCGAAAGCCACCTCTCATCACCACCAGCATGCTATCACCGCCAGCACTCTTGTGACGTCAGCGCCATCTGTCGGCAGGTTACCGTCGGCTACTTCCTCATGCTGGCCACCATGACGTACAGCTCGTGGTTGATGATCTCCTTGTGTGCGGGCGCCGGCATCGGCTACGCCATCTTCGGCCTGATGGTGCCGACCAAGGCGCTGCTCGGTGGAGCCGGCGACCACTGCCACTAGCCGGCCGCGGAGACGGCGACCACTGCCACTATAGCTGCCGGCGGAGACGGGCCCAGGGGTGGTCAACATAGACTATGGTTCTCCGTCCTGATCAAAAGCTGGAAGATTGTTCTCCAGCAACACTAATGCAATATCGCTCGTTAGAGCTATTTAATCCACTAGCGGATCCAGGGGCGGCAGAGGCTTTAGCCCCCCCCATATCGCCTGAAATCAGCGAAATTTGACATATTTTCTAATGTGGAAGAAAATCGAATAAATGTTTACAGAGACATGTTTCTTTTAAACCGTCCAATAAGGAAAACGAAAGCCAAATCTATTAGGTTTTCCAAATTTGTTGAAACTTTTGGAAATTTAGCCCCTCTCCAAAAAATAAAAATCCACGTTCTGGATCCGCCAGTAGTTAAATCTTGATCATACATGAAAAAATAAAGTTGCAGCAACTCTGATAGCTGATGCAAGATTACATAGATTGTAATGCTAAAACAAGTCCTTTTTTCAAAGTCCTTTTCTCAGCATTACCATGGTCTCACTCATCAGCATGTATCAGCATCAATGAAATAATCAGCCCCTTGCGATGGTTTGAATGACTTCTTAACCAGACTCAAACTCAATATGCATGATGGAATCAGGAATGTCAATATCACCCGATGAGCTATGTTAAGCCTTTATTGCAAAAGGAACAAATCTCTTAGACCAATATATTTTTAACTAAGGTACTTCTTCACCTTTAACATGGGGTTTCGAGCTGAGATAGCAGATTTGTAGAGCAGATCGAAAAATGGGTTTAGGCTGAAGAATAAACTCGCAGAGTTAAGTAGTTTCGACACAGGATTAGTTTGCCCCTTTTAGAAGACAAAGTTTCGTTTCCCCGGAATCTCTTCGGTAGTAGGTCCCTGCCTCTGCCGGGCGGCGCCGGAGGTAGGACACTCCCTGGCACGTAGTATTATGACCATAACGCCTCGTTATTCGTTAATCCGCTGAGCCGCCCACTGCAATCCGCTGAGCCTACTGTCCTACTGTTGCCTGATAGACATTCCTTTTTTTGCAATGCCCATATGTTATTGTACACGGACACTGCGCTGACCTGAGGAGTGAGGTCACCAATTTCAGAACGGCTGATGAAATCGTATGCGCTAAATTGATTGGTGCTTGTTGCGAGTAAATCGGTTCAGCCGTCGCTGAGATTCCAGCGACCGATCACCGAGTGATCATCTCCTCTGGCGGTGCACCTCTGGAAAGGGGGCGCTATCCCCCCCCCCGAGCCTCGAGTCGCGCCCAAATCGCTCCCGCTAAGCGCGCCCGTAGAGCGCGCTTAGGGGATTGGGTTTGATCACGCTCTCCCCTCCTCTGGTCACCAACAATTCCGTGACTCACCCCCTCCCCCTCCCCCACGGCCCCCGGTCAACAACATTTTGCTGGCGGTGACCACTAATCACTATGCCCCCACCCCGGCCAAAATCCTGGATCCGCGCCTGGCAACCCCAAGAACCTGTCAGACCTGAAGATTGTGAAGAAAACCGTCGGATGGGAAATTCACAATATTTTTATTTAGACCTGCGCCAGAGTGGTAGCGGAGGTCAAGTGCAGAGCTGACCTATAGTCCACGAGTCTAGTCTCAAATATGGAGTTGCACCCATTAAGTAGATAAGCACGTCCAAAGTGGATTGCTGTTGTATGTTTATGCTCCACGCTGCTGGAACTTCTTCAACATTTACCAAACAATCTGCATTTACAGATGTTCACACTTCACTGTATTTTATTAGTCATTAGCTTCCAGTTCCTAATGGCACATTCACAGCAATCGTTCATTAAAACCGAAACTAGGAACAACCAGACAACAACCCGCATCACATATGTAACTGATAACTGAAGACAAACTGCCAGGAACATCATAGTGACTTATTTGGAAACCCTCAATGTAGCAGCAAGCACCATAGTGACCGCCCATGCTTTCTGGAAGCTCCCACATCCACCACTCATTTCATACGTACACTAACAGATAACATGTTCGTACATATTCTATCCAGAAGCTCTTCCTTATATGGTTGTAGACGATAATTATAAATATTAATAATATTACACCCGCGATTTTGTAGCTCTTTCCTTCTCTGCTCTGTCTCTGTTTTATACTGTGGGCGTTGGTGGTCGCATTGGTAGAAAGTCGGACAATCAAAATAGCCAGGCTAGCCATGTCGGCAGCTTAGGGCCGCCGCTGCTTGCCTTGCTCGTCCTGCACTGCGCCAAGATTGACTCCGCTCCGCACGAGTCGCCAGTGATTGCAGCGCCATCTATAACGCTATCTGGCTGGCAGAGTGACTCCAGCGTCATCTATAACGTTGCCTGGTCGTATGTCGCGCCCTCTACATGGACTGCGTGGTGTCGGCTTCCTTGGACGAGACTGAACACTTCAATGATCCAAATGTGGATGAGAAGCAGCATGAACATCTGAAATAAGCAAATAACTTCGTAAACAGCTTTTCTGTTACAGTACTTACAGACTCATCATTCAATACAAGTGATCGCAACTCGCAAGGAACTATAGTCTGCATTATGAACAATTTCCTACAGTTTGTTACACAAGGGATTGTTAGATAGGCTTGTTGGTTAGAGAATAGGATCCTTGAGGACAGCGATAGATATTTTGACTCAAAGATACCTGCCGGGTACATTTTCCAAATGACTGTTTAGTATGTAAAAAGTCTACAAAAATATGACTGACAATGGCAAACATGAAAAACACCTAGGGGAATACATTTTGTAATGGAAGCGTTTCGTCAAAAACACTTCAACTTCATCATCACCAGCATCACAGCACGGAAAAATGCACGCACACGTACACACGCGCACGCAGACGTACACACACGCATACACGCAAGCATACACGCACACGCACACGCACACGCACACGCACACGCACACGCACACGCAACACACAACACACAACACACAACACACAACACACAACACACAACACACAACACACAACACACAACACACAACACACAACACACAACACACAACACAACACACAACAATCACACACAACACACAACACACAAACACAACACACAACACACCACACACAACACACAACACACAACACACAACAAACACAACACACAAACACACAACACACAAACACACACACACACACACACACACACACACACACACACACACACACACAATTTCGTAACCACGTTATTCGAAGCTCTACCACTGCATACCAGTCTAAGCTCTACCAAAGCTCTACTCCGAGCTTTGATACTTTTACATTCCATACCTTCCCTTGCCTCCACTTTCCCTGCCTTACGCTTCACCAAGCTTTGAGCCACTACCCCAATATTTTCACATCCCCTCAGTTCCCCCGTACTCACCGTGCTATATCTTCTGCTGCTGCTGGCGGATCATCTCGCAGGCGGACAGGTTGGTGCTGTACGGACCTCCGGCGGCCAGCGGGTCGCCGACCGCCGAGTACGGGTCCCACAGGAACACGTAGTACAGCGAGAGCATGATGGCCGCCGACGACACGCAGAACACGTAGCCCAGCACGGTCAGGATGCGCACGATCTTGATGTTCTGCTTCGGCTGCTGCTGGAAGAGGCGCTCGACGCGATCGTCGGCGGAGGAGGCGCGCTCGTCGCGGCGGGACTCGTCGCGACCGACGGGGCACGCCATCGCTGCCGATCTGCCGACGGTCGATACACGCAGCGACGGCGGCGACGGCAGCGTCGGCAGCGACAGCGTCGGCGCCGTACCCGGCCCACGGGGCGGGGCTGTGGGTCACGGCCGGTTCGTTAAGCTGTTTAGGCAGCCGGTAAACAGGACCTGGTCGTGACAGGAGGAGCGTGGGCTGGGCTTATTGATAGGAGGTGAGGGGTGGCTGGAGTGGATTATGTGGATGTGAATGGTGGCATTAGGAAGGGTTAGATGAGGTGTGAGGGATGAAGCGGGTGGATTAGTTAGGAGGCGAAGGGTAGCAGCGGGTCGGTACATGGATTTGATTGCGCTTTACAGCTGCATCATTCGTATCGTTTAGCACCCTTTGGTTTTGACGCTACGGCGGTGTTAATTAAGGAAATGTTCTATATTCGGAAATATGTATATTACAGGCGGGTTTAAGCAGCGAAATATTGCATTAAAACTAAATTTGCACATCTTGTTTAGAGACGGTAGGGGAGACCGGGGCTAAATGGTAGGGGAGACCGGGGCTAAAAATCATGCATCAGTTTTTACTTTAAGTTCTGTAGCAGCCAAACTATGACAAACAGCCTAGAATTGATACCGCTACATAAAAGCTGCGTCTAGTCTGCACAAAAAATGCATTATACGTTTTAGTGTAAGTAAAAACGGTCATAGGTCAGAATGGGCCCTACACAGCACATGCCAAATGGGATTTTTTTCAACTGAGTTAGCCGTCTTCAAGTCGGCATGCAGGTAAGCCATGCCGACTAAGATTACTGTATAGCCTCTGCCCAGGCGTGTGAGGCCCACAATAGCCTCTGCCCAGGTGTGTGAGGCCACATCGCTTTCGACAAAAAAGTCAAATATATTCAGTTGGAAACCCTTTCAGCCCAGAAATCTTGAAGTTAGGGTTTTTCAACACGGGCTACAAAACTGCTATCTCAGTTCAAAACCCATTTTGAAGGTGAACCTTTCATAATCACCTTTCATTTTTGTTGGCATCAATCTTTTTGGCCTCCGTGATGGTATAGCAAAGATTTAATTTAAATTTAAGAATTGAATAAATTAATCCATCTTCAATGCTGTAGGTTTTTAGCAAACTAAAATAAAGTACATATACTCTCTTTCGAAACTCATAAGCAGTGTTTGCCCATCACTATTGAAGCGCGTCAGTATATGGCGCCGGTGTTTCGAACTTGTTCGACGCTGGACAATGTCCCTCAAACAAATGCCGACACTAAAATAATTATGTTTAGTTCCCAAGTTAATTTTTTCAAATAAATTGCCATGTTGAATTGTTTGTCGAGCTATTTTTGGGAAAAGGATTTGGCGATGATGATATAGCCAAGTTTTGGTTCACAGCCAAGAGACAAAGTTAAATAGAACTTTAATGCGGCTGAAAAATTATGAAAACATTTTTCAAAACCGTCCGCCTTGGCCGCCATAGGGACCCAAGTTAAACTGAATAATTTGGTTTCCTTGTTTTATTCAATGGCTATCAATGTATAGGACGCGGTAAGTATAATCGAAACAAGCAGGATTCAAACTATATTTTCCACTCTTGCGTAGAAAACACTACGGGAAAGCCCGCAGTTTGATAGATCCACAGTAACTCGCAAGCGCCGCAAGCACCGGGTTCATTGGAAAAAGCGTGGAACACTTATCAACTTTAACTTGAAATAGCTCTTAGTAGAAATGTTTTTATGCAAAACGGTGATGAATTTTACATTACTATTTTGTCTCATCTGTCGATTTCAAGTGTTAACTCCATTTTTGTGGAAAAAGGTGATTATTTCCCTTTCATTCGGTAAGACAGCGTCTTTGAGAGTGATGATGTTGGCACTAAAGAAGTTGTATGCTGTGAATTTCAGCGACATCGCAGGGGTCGCAGGGGTCGCTGTCAGGACCGTCGGTCGACCTGACAGGTCTCGCCGCCGGTCTGAGTGGCCTTACTGGGTTTTACAAGGTAGTCTTAGAGCTTTCTAGGGCCTGGCGGGGCCTTCTTATACCAACAGAGATATATTTTTGAAGATATTCTACTTTTACGCGGTTGCGCAAAATGGGTAATTGCCCTCCCCCAAAACAAAAAATCAAATATGTATGCAAATGCATGTTTTTGCCCCTTAAAAAAATCCAGACTTGAAAATCTCTCTACTTTCTCACGCTTAACTTCTCGCTGACGTCCCCCCTGGTCAACAGCTTTTATCTCCCCCCCCCCCACACACACACACACACCCTCCGCTCAACAACGCTAGATTCGTCACTACCCCGGGGCCCGGGGCCCCTTGCGGGGCTCTGTCTCTGGTGTGCCCCCTGCAGACTGGACTTGACCCCCAGACTCAGAAAGCCATATGTAATTAGACTCGATCTTGAATCCAAAAGTTCATTAAAAAATGGAAATATGGTTGCAGGTCGATCATAGAACAGAGTGCAACATCTGCAAAACAAATGGCAAACGATTAGACAGCGTGGGAGTCAGATACTATTGTCACCGACTGTATATACCTACACCGACTGACTATTGACACCGACTGTATGAATGTCTATCGTCTCTGCCCATAAAAACAAAACAATGAACGAACTAATCGTCGTATTTCATCTCACTTCTAGCTAACGTCACTGGAGAACTGCATTCTCAAGCTGCTGATGACAGTGCTTAGATTTGGCGATTTGTTACCCTTAAAATGATTTTTTTTTCCAAGATGAAAATCAAAACAAAACAAAAAACTAAGTATAGCGGACTAGCGGACAGTTTGCCAATGCCTCATTTGCCAGCCACACTAACCATTTATATTTTCTCTTCAATTTTGCGTTCCAGCCAGGGCAATTATCGCTTATTTGTGCCAAATTTGCTAATTTTTAAGTGCGATTTTGCTGACTCAAAATTGTAGTCAAATTTATATAAAAAGTATTTTCGTGACACTTATGACTAAAGGTAACAAAATAACATTTTTAATACTTCGTCTTATTATCCCTTCCGATGACCTACCCTATTGTATAGCCAGTAACTTTGCACGTACCACGCGCCGCTGATCACACATAGAAAATACGCCGGGCGGATCGTTTTTCTACATATCTGTGTTTGACCAGTGTCTGCGACTTTTGGTTGCCGAGATATAGGTCCGCCGCAGGGGCGTAGGAACTTAATTTTGATTGGGGGTTGCACCTGGGCTGACCATTGTGACACTATAATTTTTGTTGTGGCGCATAAATTATAAGTCTTAAATATATAGCAACTCATGTGGCTTAATATTTACCTACCACAAGCCACTGTTTACAAACTATTGGTTCAATAAGTGGCCCTTTCTCAGATAAAAAACTATCGGCTTAGTCACCTTTGTTTTATAAGAAAGTACACCGGGCCTTTTACGGGCTGTATT
>VOPJ01007616.1:0-15787 GCA_014673585.1 Semibalanus balanoides
GCCCCTCCACTTTGAAAAGTGAGGGGGCAATTGCCCCCCTGCCCCCCCGGTTCCTACGCCTATGGGCGGCGCTATGTGAGCCAAAGGGCCAGGCCCCCAAAAGCCTTAAATCTGGTGCAAATTGGCACATTTCTATATCAAAAGAAAATCTTAACAACTTAGACAAAGTATATTTTTGGGGAATAGCTATTAATGCATAGGGTAGCCAAATGCGATGTTTTTTGGAAAGC
Source organism: Semibalanus balanoides (assembly GCA_014673585.1). Lineage (NCBI taxonomy): Eukaryota > Metazoa > Arthropoda > Thecostraca > Balanomorpha > Balanidae > Semibalanus > Semibalanus balanoides. The sequence goes on from VOPJ01007616.1 coordinate 231, forward strand.
ATGTCAGACGTTTTGGAATTTGCTCAATGTTTTTCCTGCTCTGGACTTGCTCTTGGGATGGGTTGAGTTGAAGTCCGGATAACACGATTCTCGCCATTTGTCAGACACTACCCGACTGAGCAGATGGACGCGTTTAAAAACAGACATATTTATCTCGACATTAGCTTGACGTTCAATTATGCTAAAAATGCAAACATAATATTTCCTGACATTGGTACATACACGAAGCTTGTTATCTCGGGTGCGACTAGCCGTCTGTGTGGACAATGGCAAGACACTGCTGACGCAGATGATTCAAAATTTCACGCGCTGGATAATCGTATAGCTGGCCTTTACTGTAGGTACCTTCGTCTGTCAAACTAGCAGCATCAGATATCACAGTGTGATATTTCGGGGTGTCTCGATTTGCAAAAAATGGCATACTGAACATCCTAGATGCGCTGATTACGAAAATATGCCTCTATAGTCTATAGGGTGGTATTTTTCGTTGTTTACAAGTTACAGCCATTGTCACATTTTGGTGAGGGATCGACGGGGTGTCTCGATTTGCCCAAAATTTTGCATACAGAACTTCCATGATGCGCTGATAACAAAAATATTATGAATATAAATATATAGATATATATAATTAATTATATAATAAGTAATTATATTATGTATACTACTATATTATATAAATATTATAGTATTGGGTGGTATTATTTCGTCGCTTATGAGTTAAGGGCATTGTAAAACATCGCCTGTGTATTGATTATCACGGGGTGTTCTCGAGTGTGCACTAAATTGGCATAGCTGAAACATCCTGGATGCGCAGCTGAATGTAGACCGGAAAATTATATAGGGTACATGTTTTGTCAGGGTGTACTAGATTGGTTAGACTGAGGTCATTGTAACATGCGCCATTGTGATTATTCCGGGGTAGTCCGATTTGCCCAAAATTGTGCATACAGAACTTCAATGATGCGCTGATAACGAAAATATTCCTCTATAGGGTGGCATTTTTCGTCATTTATGAGCTACGGACATTGTAACATCGCCTGTGTGATATTCTGAGGTGTCTGGATTTTCCCAAAAATTTGTATGCAGGGCCTCCTCGATGCACTGATTACGAAAATATGTTTCTATAGAGTGATATTTTTCGTTGTTTACGAGTTACAGCCATTGTAACATCGTCAGTGTGGTATTCCGGGGCATCAAGGAGGTTCTGTATGCAAAATGTTGGGCAAATCGAGACACCCCGTTGAATGTTGATCCCAACCAAAATGTTACAATGGCTGTAACTTGTAAATGACGAAAAATACCACCCTATAGAGGCATATTTTCGTAATCATCGCATCCAGGAGGTAAAGTATGCAAATTTTTGGGCAAGTCGAGAAACCCCAGAATATAACACTGACGGTGTTACAATGACTGTAGCTCGTAAGCAAAAGAAATTACCACCCTATATAGGGATATTTTAGTAATCAGCTTATTGAGTAGGTCCTGTATATAAATTTGGGGGCAAATCAAGACACCCTGGAATATCACATTGACGGTGTTATAATAGCTGTAACTCGTAAACAACGAAAAATACCACTTTATAGAGTCATATTTTCGTAATCAGTGCATCGACGAGGACCTGAATACAAATTTTTGGGCAAATCGAGACACCCCGGAATATCACACTGGCGATGTTACAAATACAATGTCTGTAACTCATAAACGACGAAAAATACAACCGTATTGAGGAATATTTTCGTTATCAGCGCATCATGGAAGTTTTGTATGCGAAATTTTGGATAAATCGGGACACCCCGGAATATCACAATGGCGATGTTTCAATGGCCGTAACTCGTAAATGACAAAAATACCACCCTACAGAGGCATATTTCCGTGATCAACGCATCCAGGAGGTTAAGTATGCCAATTTTTGGGGAAAATCGGACAACCTACACGTTGGATAATTCCCTCAAAATATTACAATGGCTATAAACTCCGGTAAACGACGAAAAATAACCAAACTTATAGAGGTATACAAATATTTTTGTGATCGAGCGCAACAAGGGGAAAATGGTTCTGTATGCAATTTTTAAAGGAAAATCAAGACACCGCCCAGTTGGATTCCCCCATCAAAGAATGTTACAATGGCTGTAGCTTGTAATAAACAAAAATCACACTCTATAGAGACATATTTTCGTAATCCAGGATGTTCAGTATGTCAATATCTTGGCAAATCGAGATACCCCGAAATGTCACACTGGTTTATCTGCCGTGATATCTGATGCTGCTAGTTTGACCGACGTAGGTACCTACAGTAAAGGCCGGCTTATCCAGCGCGTAAAGTTTTGTATCATCTGCGTCAGCAGTGTCTTGCCATTGTCCACACAGACGGCTAGTCGCACCCGTTATCTCTGACTCGCCAACTTCGCACTCGGTCACTGATTAGCGCCAACAACAATCGTCCCAACAACGAGCAATTCCCAGACGTGTCGCCACGGCGATTATCGGACCATATTTAGCGGTTACCGATGTAGCGCCAGCTGTCGACACCACCCTGCCCAATCACCACACGTCATGGGGACGTGTCTCAATGCTGGCACGGCCCTGTGTCAGACTGTGTCGCCATCATGGCACGGCTCGTCAGACCGCCGCCGGAGAGCGGCTGGCCGGGGCTGGCCGGGGCTGGCCGGCGCGGCGTGTCGCCTGCTGCATGTTAACCAGCGTGATGGGTGAGTCACGAATCCACCGTCCAGCCCGGTCCAGGCCGAGATTCGTCCGGGCGGGCCACGGTCCACCGGCTGCAGCTGACGCCGGTCACCGCGACAGCCGGGAGCCAGGAGCCAGGAGGTCCTTCCCGTCAGCTGGGAGGTCCTCCCCGTCAGCCAGGAGGTTCTCTGTCATTAGCCGGGAGGTCCTCCCCGTCAGCCGGGAGGTCCTCCCCGTCAGCCAGGAGGTCCTCCCCGTCAGTCGGGAGGTCCTTCCTGTCAGACGGGAGGTCCCTCCCCGTCAGCCGGAAGGTCCTCCCCGTCAGCCGGAAGGTCCTCTGTCGTCAGGCGGGAGGCCCTCCCCGTCAGCCGGGAGGTCCTCTGTCGTCAGGCGGGAGGTCCTCCCTGACAGCCGGGAGGTCCTCTGTCGTCAGCCGGGAGGCCCTCCCCATCAGCTGGGAGGTCGTCTGTCGTCAGCCGCTGTTCACGCGGTGTGCCACCTGACTGCCGATCGTGCTGGCAGACTCTGGGATCGTGACTGCGACACGGTCCCGGCTCTGTCTGTCCCGCCGCGGCGGCCTTGTGTCCAGTGTGGCCTCTCCCTGTCTCCCCTCTCTTCTTCATCCCCACCCCCACCCGCCGCGACTGCCACCTCCATGTCGTGACCGCTCGGCTTTCAGCGGCGTAATTAAAGCCTTCCATGCGCCGCCGTCCCTCTGCCGGCCCGCCCGGCCACCGCTGCGCCATTTAAATAGTCCTTGATTGTCCAGAGGACGCAGAAGAGGCCGTTTTCGGTTGCAGACAAAGCGGGCGGTAGGTCGTTATCCGTGCATACTGCAGTGTGAAGTGAGGGCACTAATTGCTTTGCGCGGTGCAGCAGCTGGAACTGATGTGTCGGCGATCTCGTCTTCGAGAACGATTATGGCTGGATAAACGCGCAAACGCCGTCAGAAGCGCGAAATTAATCATTTATAGGTACGTAACTGATTGGATGTTTACGGGGCTCCAACAGTAGAATGATGAGTAGAAAAGAATGATCGAGGCTAATGAAGGCATCCTGCACATGCGCCCAGTGTTGTATCTCAAATCAACGAAGATCACATACAATCTTGAATAAGTTGGCTGATTGATTGTTATTTCGGATCGTGAGACATTCAGAACGGATAAAGGGAATCATGCCTTTCAGCTGTTTATGTGTCAGTAATTATATCGATTATCGCTCGCAATGAAATGTGTGTTATTGGAGTGTGGGTGGAGGACGAAAGGTTACCTAACCTAGGACGAAAGGTTACCTAACCTAGGACGAAAGGTCACCTAAGGTTGCCTAGGACCAGTGTTCATTACTTATCCGTTCATTCATCAAAGGGAGTGTGCCTATACACTTTTGGAATATCAAATATATTTGTCGTACGGTGAGCTGTTGGTTTGATTATTGAACACGAAAAATTCACGACTGGATCCCCTTTAATTGAGTTTTTACTTATATTTTGTTTTGCATATTGTTTTGCTTCGATATCCATAAACAATCGCCACTATAAGCATAGTAAAGAAGATGTTATCTAGAATTGGCGCACCCAAGACAATAAACTTCCCGTACGAACAATGTAAAATGGCTATCGAGGCTTTGTTCGGCAGCTGCCATCAGCGTGCACGAGCTGTTTTCTTTTGTCTAGCGCTATCGAGCAACGACATATGATAGCATAGCAGTGTAATCGTTAGGGCAGTGCTTCTAGTAACGAAAGCCTCTCTGGCGAATACCGATTAATATTGTGATTACAACTTAATCTTATCGAATTTGAAATACTCGCAGCCAAACTAGAGTGAATCTGCGAGAATGTTAAGAAATGGCCTAATTCAGCAAAAAATAGTTAACCATCGCCAAACAACTCCACATAAAGTGAATGCTGATATGATTTTATGCACACTTCCTTTAACGCTTAGACCCAAATGTCCGTTTTTACGCTATCGAGCAACGATATATGATAGCATAGCAGTGTAATCGTTTAGGACATGTGCTTCTAGTAACGAAAGCCTCTCTGGCAATACCGATAATATTGTGATTACATACTTATCTTATCGAATTTGAAATATCGCAGCAACTAGAGTGAATCTGGAGAAATGAAGAATATGGCTAAATCAGCAAAAATTATGTTTACCATCGCCAACAACTCCCACATAAGTGAATGTGATATAGATTTATAGCGCACACTTCCTTTAACGCTTAGACCCAAATGTCCGTTTTTTACGCTATCGAGCACGATATATATAGCATAGCAGTGTAATCGTCAGAGCAGCTGCTTTCTTAGGTAACGAAAGGCCTCTCTGGCGAATACCGATAAATTATTGTGATACATACTAATCTTATCGAATTTTGAAATTCGCAGCAACTTATGAGATTGAATCTGGAGAAATGAAGAAATGGCTAAATTCAGCAAAAATATTTACCATCGCCAACAACTCCACATAAGTGAATGTGATATGATTTATAGGCACACTTCCTTTAACGCTTAGACCCAAATGTCTGTTTTTACGCTATCGAGCAACGATATATGATAGCATAGCAGTGTAATCGTTAGGGCAGTGCTTCTAGTTCATTTCTCAAAGTTGAGACCCGAGTTAATACCAAACCTGACGAACTATGCGGACCAAATCACGGCTCTGAATTCTGATTACTTGGCATTGGTCCGACCAATTGGTGCCGACATGGGTCGATATTTTGAAGCATTTACCGCTGCTCGTGTCTTGAGAATCTTATCTGAAGGCTTGTTTCCCAGCCCAATTGCAAAACAACACGATCCAGATGCATCCATCTTTTGTTTATTCAACTGGCTACCCACAGTATGTAATAAAACAGCAATATTTGGTAGGGTCAACACAATATCTGCTGGGACATACCATCATAGGTAACACTACAATCAACAACATACAGAACCATAAAACCTGAAAGGCCTGAAAGGGTACGTCGCACTTCGTGGAACGCAGCCTAGAATGTCACACCGACACCCATCCTGAGGCCCTGCCATTACAAAGGCAAACAATCAATACGCCATTCTCTCTGGATTGCACGTTTAACTAAAGGAGCGCTGCTTGCGCTTTTGCTGAGATCTCTACATCAGCGTTAGCACACAGCACAGGCTTGAGACAGGAGAGGCTTACACATCCCAGCTCCCTGTAAAGCTACATGGTATATTCTCACACGCACATACACATCGCACGGAAGGCGCACAGTGGCACTCGCGCCCCAGTCCGGGCTCTCTCCAATCTTGAATGAGAGGGGGCAGTCAAACCGCACGCAACAATCTGAACCGCCACAAGTCGGCCTGGTCACAGCGACCCACACAATGCAGGACTCCGCACTGGCCCAGGGAAGCACCAAGGAGGGCACATGGTCCATGTCCACTAAACGACCAGAGTTTGCACCTTGACACTGGGCGACACTGTAATACGCGAAATAATTGCAATGAAACTGGAAACGTTCTGCAATGTTGCGGATTGCTTTGATCGAGATATGATCCAATGAATCAAGAATGACAAATGGATAGGTGCGACTAGCGCGCTTATTCGCCTGAAGGGATATGTCTGACAGGGACCGAGTGTCGCTCTTTGTCGGCCCTCTTGCCCACGGTCCTGGTCAGGTCCTCCATGTGCTGGATCGAGGCTGATGTCAGAGCCGTGGGAGTCCGCAGCTGTGGCGCCGTGGTGCCCGCTGTCGGAGACGCCTTCTTGGAGGCGGCTCCCATCCTGGCCTCGGACTGCTGTCGCAGCAGAGACGGGTCCAGGAACGGGTGGAAGTCGTGGCTCTTGGGCCGCGGAGGGAACATGGGCTGCATGGGGAACATGGCGGCCTGACCATGCCGCCCTGAGCCATGGCCATGTGAGAGAGCGTCAACAGGTTCCGCATCGCCATGTCGTAGCCCAGGTGGCTGGTCATGCTGGTGTTGACGTGAAGCGGAGGAGTAAAGAGACCTCCGGGAGCGAAGGAGTACTCAGGCATTGGTATTGGCATCGGCATGGGAAGATGGGACGACAGGTAAGGCGATGGTGGTCGTGGAGTTGGAGCTCTTGAGCGCGGAGATGGCTTGTGGGAGGATCCCGCAACAGAGGTTATCGGTGTCAGCGAGATGTGCTGCCTGTTCGCCAAGCTGCTCACTATTGAGTGGATGGTCTGAGTGCTCTGAGCCTTTGCCGCCTTCGGTTTGGACGGCTTCGGTTTCGGTGGGGGTGAAGGCGTCTTTGCCAGCATCGAGGTTGAATCCGCCGCTACCGTCTTTCTGACGTGAGTTGTCAGATCAAGAGGTACATTGACATGTGGACTAGGATCCGGTATCCTTGGCGACGCCGCCGATTGGCTCATTGTTTTAGTTGCATCTGAGGCCGCCTTCGCAGCTGTCAAGTTTTTCCATAAAGAGTAAGGGACGTGAAGTCTCTTTTCCTTTTCTGACTTGTTGCTTTTATGGTGTTTGGTTTTCGATTGGGATTTGGAAGAGGTGGGCGTGCGTGCGCTGAGAAGGTATTTATTAGTGATGTGAGGTACCTTCAGCTGACTGGAGGAATACGGTTTGGAAATCCCCGACGTCATCCTGCCAAAAGGTTGTATCTCCTCTGATGTTACGCGCCTGAGAGCTTCAGCAGAAGCAGGGATTTCCGTGGGTCTCGGCACGCTGCAGGAGAGTTTTAAGTGGTTCTCACCGAAGGGCGATTTCTTAGGAACGGAAGCCTCGACTGGAAACCTCCTGAGGTTGGTATCATCGGAGGATGGCTTTCTCTGATGAAGTTCACCGATGGATGGCCTCTGTTGCTGCTGTTCACCACTGAACGACTGTATCGGGTGGATGTCTCCAACAGACGGCATCTTCGTGTGAACATGGCTCACGGGTGGCCTCCTTGCATGAGAGTCGCCTGACGAAACCCTCCTCCCCGACGATGCCTGGTCTCGTCCTTCGCTTGACATGCGATGCGGAACAGAGGCCGGACGGTTGGCCGGCACAAACTCGGCCGTAGCTGTCCCGGTGTCCACCATCTTGGGAGGTACGGAGGCGACACTCTTAGGTGCTTCTGCGTAGACAACAGGTTTCGTTTTCCGTGGCGTTTTCGCCACTGGCATGGTCTGAACGGAGCAGTCTACCTTCGATCGAGCCGTAGGGGCATCCACCTTTGATGCGGAGAGACGGTCACCCTTTTCGGCGCCGACGGTTGAAGTCTGCACGAAAACATTCGGCACGCGCTCGATGATCACCTCCCCTTCGCGAACTTCCGTCGCGATCGCACTGATGCCTCGCACGGCAGCGCCGGTGGCCGTCAGTGTTTTTTGACTGCTAACGGGCATACTCGACCTGCCGACGTTCTTCGGCTTTTCTCGCGACTTCGAGTGCGGGGCATGTCCCACACTTTCATCACGTTGCGCGAGGCTTCGTGATACTCCGTTCGCGGTGTTTGCAGGCTTCGGACTATCAGCGGTTTCAATATTCGCGTTATCGATCAGCACCACGCTCTCTGCTGCGGTGGATTTTGTGTTTGACACTCGAGCCATTGTTGCACCATGCGCGTCTTCGCATACAGCTGCGTCTTCGTTCTCGCTGCGTTGCTTATATTGCCCCCATCCAACCTAGGCCTTGGGACAGTGCAGATTCACGGTGCGTGACTGCCACATGCGTTGGCGCGTGCCGCGTGCCGCGCGCCCGCGAGGCGTGTTGAAAAGTGTTCTTCAGCGCACTTCTCCCCCAAGTCAGCGGTGGGTTTGATGTGCCACGTGTGTTTGATATATATATATATAATAATATTTTATATAATTATAATATATAATATATATATATAATATTATATATATATATTATATATATATTATACTCATATATATTATGCTGGCTGACTGTCTTGACTCTGTGTTTCCTCTGCAGACCTGGGCCTCTGAGGAGCTGCACGAGTGCGGGGTAGAGGCAGCGCTGCGGAGGCGCTTGTGCAGGACTCGTGGAGTTCCTTCACACTGACGTGTTTCTACTACGTCAAACGGCTCGTGCCTGCCGACTGACAGTCTCTACTCAGGGGCCTGCTGGATGACAGCGGACGGCCGCGCCGCCATCCTCCATACGACTGGTAAGTGCTGCCGCTTCCTCCGATACGATGGTAGGTGCTGCCGCCTTCTCCGATACGACTGGTAAGTTGCTTGCCCGCCTTCCTCCGATACGACTTGGTAGTTGCTGCCCGCCTTCCTCCGAGACGATGGTAGGTGCTGCCCGCCTTCTTCCATTACGACTGGTAATGCTGCCGCCTTCCTGCGATCACGACTGGGAAGTGCGCCCGCCTTCCTCGATACGACTGGTAGTGCTGCGCTTCTTCCGATACGACTGGTAAGTGCTGCCCGCCTTCTCGATACGACTGGTAGGTGCTGCCGCCTTCCTCCGATACGACTGGTAAGTGCTGCCGCCTTCTTCCGATACGATGGTAGGGCGCACGCCTTCCTCCGTACGACTGGTAGGTGCTGCCCGCCTTCCTCCGATACGATGGTAAGTGCTGCCCGCCTTCCTCCGATACGAATGGTAGGTGCTGCTCCAGCCTTCTCCGATACGACTGGTAAGTGTGCCCGCCCTTCCTTCGATACGACTGGTAAGTGCTGCCCGCTTCCTCCGATACGAGGTAGGCTGCTGCCCGCCTTCCTCCGATACGACTGGTAGGTGCTGCCCGCCTTCTTCCGATACGACTGGTAGGTGCTGCCCGCCTTCCTCCGATACGACTGGACAGTGCCCTGGTGATGTCAGCACCTGTTAAGGGTGGGGGCCATCTGCCTTGATTATTAACGTGTATTCAGTAGGAGCATTCAGAGCGAATAAAGCTACGCTTGATCAGATTGTTGTAAGCTATGTTCTCTTACAAACAAATGTGCTATATTGTCTGTTGTGTAACGGGCTTCAACGTCTATGTTTGTCTTTGAACGAAAATACCGAAATTATTAGTTTAACACTTGAAGTAAATTAAACAATTTGGTGCCGGTGGCGTTGTGTTTGGACGAGACAAACTCAATACGTTATTTGACCAATATCTAGTTAATTATCTTGGCTTGGCTAAGGATTTGGCTGTCTGGCGACATTTGCTATCAACATCCAAGAGCTCTAAAGAGTATGACTTCCGCAAATGACCATTGACCAAATATTGAATAAGAACGTATTAAAGTATTACAAATTGCATTTGACTGGAGGGATTCAGTGAGAAATGACTGGTGTCAGTGCCGACCTCACCATCGCTGGTGGACCCCCGTCGCCGGCCCCACGATCGAGAGTGGTTTACATTGTCTCTGTGGCCCGCTGGCCTGACGTCAATCTCCGGCGAGTGGAGGTATCCCAGTGGCCAATGGACCGTGCGTGTGTCCACTTTATGAGCTCAGAGCCATCCCAAGTTCCCGGCTGATCGAGCACCGCCTGCAAGGGGACAAAGTGGTTCTGTCAGTTCAGTACGGACCAATCCATTGCCAAATAGCCTTGCAGTCAGCTACAAAGAAACGGGACGCCCCGGCGGGTCTTAAATGGACCAATCGCTGCTCCGAGCATCTGAAGTCGACTGGAGAACGGACGGTACTGAGAGTGAAGGAGTTGTTTGCTGAGAGTGAAGGAGCTGCTCTGTCTCGAGATGCCGGTGGTTCGGTTTGTTTGGCAATCGGGCTGCTGTAACTGGTCCCGTATGTTTTTACACGCCTCGAGTTGAGTGAGTGAGTGAGTGAGTGAGTGAGTGAGTGAGTGAGTGAGTGAGTGAGTGAGTGAGTGAGTGAGTGAGTGTGAAGTGGAGTGGAGTGGAGTGGAGTGGAGTGGAGTGGAGTGGAGTGGGTGGGGTGGCGTGGGTTTTTGTTGACTGACCTGACGCTGACCTGACCCTGACTGACCTGACCTGAGCTGAGCTGAGCTGACCTGAGCTGAGCTGAGCTGAGCTGAGCTGACCTGACCTGACCTGACTTGACCTGACCTGACCTGAGTTGAGCTGACCTGACCTGACCTGACCTGACCTGACCTGACCTGACCTGACCTGAGTTGAGCTGAGTTACTATATGACCGCTTCCTCGCCCCGTGTGCCGTCTGCTGCAGCTGATCTCGGAGCGTGCTGTGCTGTTTGCTCTGTTGCCACTCGACTCGCGTGTCTGTCGGCTCTCGGCACACATTCGTGTCGGCTGTCTGACGGGGCCGCCTCTGTAGCCGTTTGGTGGTCTGACGGCCGCCTCTGAAGCCGTACCCCCCCCCGTCCTCTCTGCCGGCCGCACGCCAGCGTGGTGACTCCCCGGCCCCCTGTTCGCAGTCTGGTCAGTGAACACTCGGTCTCGATGGAGGAGGAGACCTGTCCGTACTGCGAGCAGTGCCTGGTGACGCTGCCCGTCGACAGGATCGTACACTGGAGTCAGTGTATCTTCGAGCACAGGAAGACCAACGGTAGGCACGGCACAGCCTCCGTAATTCTCCGGCAGGCACTGAGTGTGGATTGGTTGTGTTCATTCTGCACGCTACGGTGGGGGGAGATTATTTGTGGTCATACGGATTTGAAACATGATTTGATTTGTGATGTAAATATGATTCCTCTTGCAACTTCATGATGATCATGCCTGGGATCTGTTTGTTTGCTACTATTGCGTAATATTTTTGGTTAGAAATTGATGTTTCATTTACACACTGCATTGTGCTATTTCCAGATCGGATACCGGCAGCCTCCAGCTCCGCTGATGACGTAGAAGCGACACCCTCGGGGTCCGTGTGTGAGGTGTGCCTGGCTCGGCTGGACGAGCTGACTGGTATTCAGATTCTGCAGCACCGCAGGGCCCACCGCGCCGCTGCCGCTGCCGACACTTAGTAGGCGCCGGCGCCGGGCACGTGCCCTCTCCCAAACTGTGATATATCCTACAGGAACGACGCCAGTGTGACCAGCCCAGCAAGACTATCGCTGACTCTGGCCGAGTCAGAATAAGGGCAGAGTCAGACTCGGCGCTGTCGGCGACCGTCGGCCGCCCGGCCCGCCGCCTGGCCACATGACTGGTCAGTAGGGTCAGTATGGTGCCGGTATTGTTCGGCCAGCCTGTGCCGGGATCGGCCTGTACCTGCCATCCGGCGACCGTCCGCCGCCCGTCCGCCGCTCCGATTGAGCCGTAAAACGGACAGGACTGTGGGCGGCCGCTCCGGGCTGGTATTGTCCGTCCAGACTGGGCGCGCTGTGATGTCAAATATAGCCACTGATGCTGCCGCTCTGTCTGACTCTGATGGCACTCTGCTCGGAACTAAAGAGACTTAGCTCCTAGCCACTGATGCTGCCGGTCTGTCTGATGGACTTCTGCTCGGAACTAAGAGACTTAGCTCCTGCCAACTGGTGTGCCGGTACTCTGTCTGATGGTACTCTGCTCGGAACTAAAGAGACTTAGCTCCTGCCCTGGCATTGGCGAGGAACATAGTGGTGTGGGGTACCTACCACCTATAATCAAAATAAGTCATAGTGACATTTTCGTTATTATTATTTATTTATTTATTAGTCACAAACAACCACAGGCCGGAGCCATTTATGGGCTGCAATGGCATACAATTTTGCCCCTCACGACCGCTCGCCTATAAAACACCGGTCAGCAAACCGTCCACACCAAATCAAACTCCCGCACAGCACATACGGAGACGGCCGTTCTTGGAGTATAAGGCCACACTTATACCTTCCACAACACAACACTCATCCCACGCGATGGCACCTGACTGAGCATATGACGTCTCCGTTCAACGGACGAGTATGTGCCGCTGCTGTTCGCTGAACGGAGGCCCTAGACTTCCAAAAAATTGGATGGCCTGAAAAAGTCAGCCTCAGGGGCATGCAAACATAAGCTTATTAGGTGTCTCTGGCAAAACGCGTTCAGGAAGCAACGCTGTAACAGAATTGACAACGGCCCTGGTGGCACATGAAAAAAGCGCCTGTTTAAGACGAGAACGCCGGGCCGGGCAACAAACTGAACCATTGATACAAGTTGTCCACAGTCTAGGTGGCCGCCGAAAGACAGAGACGCATGAAAGTTATGTCAGTTTTAGTTAGCGAGCTTAATTGACGGGACATCTAAAAATGCTCCAGTAATTGAAAAAATAATCCATAGAAAGGACACCTGACTTGTGTTCTCCCGGCCTATCCACATCAAGAATCGATGCTGCAAGAGCGTTCGAGCCGCGGCCAGGTGTGAATCTGCGGCAAATCCGGACCAATATCAACTTCCGTACTCGATGATCGACGCTGCGTGAGCCAATAGGCCAGTTCATAAGCGGGGCGGTTGATCAAACTTCGATAACGCGCAAACATGGGGCGTCTGCATGCTCTAATTTAGGCAAAGCTAGCATGCGTTGGCTTTTTGCTTACCCCCCGTCGACATGGGGAGGCAAAAGTCAACTTGGAGTCAAGTTTCACCCGAGGTCGCGCATTTGTGACAGCGCTCAGCTGGTGGCCCATCCAATAATACGGAAATAAGATAGATGAGGTTATCGAAGAGTGAATGTCATGGTCTTGCATTTAATTGGATTTAGCTTCAGATGCCAGGATTTTGACCACGCACATAGGTTGTTCAGGTCGGCCTGAAGAGAATTGGCGTCTTCCTGGTGATTAATTCTGATATAATGTAATGTTTGATATAATGTTATGTTTAGGACAAAAAATACTAAGTGATACTTCAGTTGGGACATTTCAGGACAGATCGACAAGGGACACCCTACAACTCAGATTTCGATAAAAGTCCGTTATAGGGGTTATCTGGGGCGCTAAATCGCGCTGTGCAAGTTTCAGCTAGATAAAGCTACGTTGCGAGTTATAACGGCCTCCGGCTTTTCGTGAGAGCAACTCTTGCATGACTTAGCCAATTAGTCAAATACTCCACAGCAAATTATCCAATTCCTAGAAAACCATGAACATTTTCTGAATGGTAATGAGTAAGGAACATCATTCCAGACACAGTTTTTATTTTCATGTTGATTCTGATGAAATGACCTTTGACTTCTGGTGACCTGAACTGACCTTCAAACGAGCGCAGTGAAAATAATGTTGTTTTATATTTGTATAATATTCTTTGGAAAGCTGTCCTTGCACAGGACAAAAATTGGAGATAGTTGTTTTCTATAAATGTACTTTTTAATTGCTCAAATTAGCTCGTATTTCTCTTTTCACCAACAAAAATATTAATTTGTCCCATGATGCCATTGATGCGGCTTATGTGTCAAGAGATACGAAGGTTTCAGTTGCAATTTAAGTCACTTAGAGGTTAAGTTGAGTTTATTTACGCAAGGTGAAATTGTTTGCACAGTGACCTCTGCAAGGTCAAGCTGAGGTCATCTGAGGTCACCAGCTAAATTTTGCCAACAAACTCCTAATATAATATAAATTAGAGACGTGAAAGTTACACCACTGTGTTTGTATGCTTTTGATTCGTGTCGCCGTTTCCAGCATGACCTACCTGGGTTACCAAATTACCGGTAAATTTTGATTTTTTCAAAAGGTCAAAGGTCAAATTTTGAAGTTGACTTAGGCAGGTCACCAGTACCATATTTCGAAGTGGCCCCTTGACAAGACAAACACGATAGTGTTAAAAAGTTTTGCTATAGTTTAATTAATAAAAGGTATGCACGAAAAACTGTTTTTTTAACTAGCAACAACGAACAAACTTACAACATGTTGTGATAACGGCTTTCGGAGATAAACATAGAGATATAATTTTAACAACCATCGTGGTTTCGGTCTCGTCAAGGCGCTCCGATAATTGTTAGTGTGACCGTGTTTAACGTCACTTCAAGTTTGAACCTTTTGGGTCAAGGTCATTTGGTGACTGAGGTAGGTCATGTTGCATATCTAGCGACGAGAAACGACGAAACAAACACAGTGGTGTAATTTTCACGTCTCTATCTACATTATATTAAGAGTTTGTGGTAAAATGTCGTTCGTGACCTCAGATGACCTCAGCTGACCTTGCAGAGGTCACTGAGCAACAATTTCACCTGTTAAATCAATAATTTCACTCTAATAAATCTCAAAGTGGCTTATATTGCAGCTTAAAACCTACGCGTGACACTTAAGCCGCATTCAGTGCCATCATGGGACAAATTATTCATTTTGTGTTGGTGAATAAAGAAAAGCGAGTTAATTTGAGCAATTAAAAAGTACATTTATAGAAAACACCTATCTCCAATTTTTATCCTGTGCAAAGACAGCTTACCAAAGAACATTATAAAAATATAAAACAACATTATTTTCACTGCGCTCGTTTAAAGGTCAGGTCAGGTCACCAGAGGTCAAAGGTCATTTAATCAGAATCAACACCCAAATAAAATCTGTGCCTGGAATGATATCCCTTAATCTTCATTGCCATTCAGAAAAAATGTATGGTTTTCTAGGAATTGGAATAATTTGTTGTGGAAGTTATTGGCTAATTGGCTAAGTATGCAGGTGCCCTCACGAAAATGGCCGGAGGCTATAACTCGACAGCCGTAAGCTCCAATTCAAGCTGAAACACGCATTAGCGCGATTCAGCGCCCGCAGATAACCCCTGTAAGGAAGTTTTATCGAAATTGGAGATGGAGGGTGTTAATTTGGGGTTTTCGCTTGTCGATCTGTCCTGGAATGCCCCAGTTGTTACAGCTACTTCAGCTTCAGATAAGCTGCAACTACTTTTGCTTAGCCAAACTTTTTAGCATTTTTTATGTCCACTCACAATTTTTATAATATTCTTAGTTTTTGTTTATAGTATCTTAATGTAATTGAGAATGGCAGTGACTCGAAAACGTTGTTAGTCCGCTGCATGTGGGGACGAGCAGCACACTAGTTATGGTAAACGAGCCGTGTTGTACATCCCGTGGGACGTTGGCGGTGCAAACACTGAAATCGCTTACGCTAAAAGCC
>VOPJ01007617.1:0-15787 GCA_014673585.1 Semibalanus balanoides
CGCCCCGTACAGCTGCGCGACACTGCCTGTTAATCTCCCGATAGAGATCGCGGTCCCGCTGGGCGAGGGCAGCGCGGCGGCGCTGTAGCAGCAGCCGCGTGTCAGCCGACATAGGCGGTCCTGTGAACGTACGGGAGCGGGTGCGCCTAAGAGGAGCTACTCGGTCGAGTGCTGCCAACAATATGCGCTGGAATTCTTTCCACTTGAGCTCGGGCCCGTGCGAGAACCACACTGGTGACCAGTCCAACTGGCGAAGGGTCTGACAAAATGTGGTTGGGTCAACCTTACTGAGAGTCCGCCGCAGAAGGCAGGTGCCGCCCGTGGGTACAGCCTTGTTACTGTAGCGCATAGCGACGCGGGTGATGTCATGAGGGGTACCATAGTGACATCTTGTGACACCAGCTCTACACAGCAACTCAGGTCGGTTGACAGCAATAACGTCCAACAAAGTATTAGCAGGCCGATAAGTCGGACATACGCGGTTAACGATATGCAAATGATACGAGGCGAACAGAGACAACCAGAGGGTGTTCTTCTACATTGTCACCACCCTCAACAACAGCAGTTGAAATCGGCTGCAATGACGACTGTATCACGCGGTAATTGCCTAGCATGTGTTGGAACTGACACTCAAAATCACTTAGTATCATCAGCCAGCTGTCTAGCGGTGTTTGCTGGAACACGGTAGGCTGACGCAACGAGCAGAGGCGGATGCTTAGCTGCTCGCACTAAGACCCAGATGATCTCAAGGTTCGAGTTATATACTCCGGTAATCGGTGTTGGCAGCACTTCACAACTAAGTCGGTCTCGAACGAGCACAGCCACGCCACCATGACCCCTAGCCAGTCGGGAATCAGCAGGCCGGTCCCGACGGAACAGCCTGTAGCCCCGCACTGTCAACAGTCTGTCAGGGATACGGGGCTCGAGCCATGACTCACAGATCGCGAAGATGTCAAAGTCGTACACAGTATGCAGATCGTGTCTTATATCCGGCAGCTTGGGCTTGAGAGACTGGACATTGAGATGTCCTATCAGCAGCTGGTCAGTTGATTCGTTCCCCGGCTGTCGCCACCTGACGCCGCCCCTGCGTCCGCGCGGCCTCGACCTCTTCCCACGGCGGGTGCGCCCGGGCGGGCGAGCTCCGGCCGAGATAGAGGGGGAGAGCGGCGCTGCTCCAGTGTGCTGCGGGGACGCGGCCCGGCGGTCGCGGGTCACTCGCTGGTGACCCCGATGGCTTGTGACGTCACGAGGCTCGGGAACGCTCCGCTGTCGGAATTCCCCATGGGGCGGTCGCCGGATCAGCTAGTAGGCGCCCCTTGGGGTCCTGAAAAATGTTTGCCCCCCATCTGAAATTACGATACGCCGCCACTGAACCCACGCACGTTAGCGGTTCCTTTGAATCATTTACCTCGGCCATTAGATGTATCCGTTGAAAGCCCATGGAAATTGGTTCCTTCCAATGCAAGGAATATCCGTCGCTCAGAAATCTATATCTATGTGTCATGTTTATTATCTCACAGAGTGGCCCATCTACATCTCACCACATGTCTATTCGGTGCATTCAGGCTCCCAACACGCCGCACGCTCGGACGCTGCGTTCACAGCAAACCAGTCTGTTTAGCGCACACCACAGCGCCGCCTTGGCTGAAAACATTTTCATCACATGCAGTTTTGATCCGAAATAGCGTCTCCTGCAACTGTACTTGCCTACGTTCTAAATATCTCGCATTTTACGCTGCGCAAGTCGAAAAGCTTTTGGCGTCAATATCTCATTACGTTACTAAACGCTAACCGACGGACCAATCACGCCACTACGCCGAAAAACGCCACAGGTACTGCTGCCCCAGTACTGCTGCCCATCCTAAATGGTCTCTACTGTGAAACTGCAGACCGCTTGGGTCGCTAACTTCCAGCGATTACTTTCGAACGAGCCAACAGGCATCAATGTATCTTGTTGCAATGGATATTTCAGACCATGAACCAATTGTATTATAAAGGCTGGTTGATGACAAACGCAAATTTAAGGCACTAGTTATTCACTCGTAATGTTAAAGGGGAATGTTTCACTTCTCTGAAAAGTTGTCCATATGTACGCCACTTGTGGTGCAAAAATATGAAGTAATTGCTGCCGAACACAATTCTGACATGAATTTCTCACAACACCAGTGCTCAATTTAATGGAAAAAACTAAGTTTAGGTATTGGGCTGATGACGTCATATGAAGGAATTTTGGGAGGAAATAGAGAACCTCCACGCTGCAATATGTATGACTAGTGTATGGCTAATGTATAGCCAAATGTAAAACAAGTCTACTTTCATCACATGATAAAGAGAGAAGACGGACATCGGCTTTAAAGAGGCGATACTAACACACTAGGCGCCTTATTTTGTGCAGAGTTCAAAACAAACTCCAAATTTTACTTTCGATTGGACCTCGGTTGGTATTTTAACTTCTACCTACTCAATTTCAATGCCCCAAATCCAGCAAATGCCATCTCAACTCAAATATAATGTATGTGGAAACATCCCTTTAAAACTCGCGCTGGGAGTTCAATAGCTGGGTAGAGGCTTTCGTAAGAGGAGAGCTATGCTCTGACGTCAGAGCTACATCCGCCCCGGCTGACCTTGAACCGGCACGGCGCTGACCGGCCCGTGACCGGTCAGTGGCGCGTGGTGGGCGGAGTCGAGGGCGGGACTACAGAGCGACCAGGCGCTAGCCTCTATCCAGCTCACATAAACTTTAGCAGGAGTAAATGAAAGGAAACTCGAATAAATGGAAAGTGCCCAAAATCTCGTTTAACAATAACCAACTATACATATAACAATAAGCGCATGGGCTGAAACGTGCATTGGGAGGAGTTCGTTCATGGCAGCTGATACCTACACACATTATTCCTGAAATTATTTCCCCGAACGGTCTACCGCTCACAGTAGGTTCGTTCCTGATTGTTCAGCAAACACTTGAACTGGACAACACGAAGTAGCGCTTACACGAAACGATGCCTTACATACCTACTCGCCGAATGATATCAGTATCTGCTCATTGTGCACATCGCTTCGCTAGCTGGTCATGCGCAAAATTTACATAACGGAACGTTACAATGACGTCATATCATTCTTCATCTGCCGTGTGGGTGGTTTTGAGCTTCAACTTCCCTGCGTCACTAGATCCTGACTCAACACCAGCGTCCCACCGCACGACTGCTAGCTGAAGTTGCGATCTAAGGCAGACGCGCATCGGAGGCCAGCTGTTGTCTATGCGATGCGTGTGACGCCACTGGAGCCCTTGCTGACGTCACTGTTTCCTCGGATGAGGTTCGGAGCGGCGTGGTGGTTATTGCGTCTGGGTGAGGCCGTTTCTCTGGAGACAGACTGGTTCTGCTCTAATCCCGCCTTCATACTATAGCTGATAACCTGCCGAAGAGACAAAACTGCGTCACATTATAGTGACCCTGACCTTGACCTTGACCAGACCCGCTGCCCCCGTGCCGCTGAGCGTCACTCTGAGAGACAGACTGCGCCGCAGGGCACGACACCGCCCGAGGCTATGGGACGGCAGGAGCCGAGGGTGCTGGTGTGCGGTCACCCAGGCTGCGGCTGGGAGTGGGGAGCGGTGTGGGGCTGAAGCTGAAGGGTCCTTCGCTGAGGACAGAACAGTGGCGGATCCAGAGGAGAGGGCCAGGGGGCTATGGCCCCACCCCATGGGCCTCGAACTTAAGGGGGCACTCTGACCACCCAAGAGGGTACTGTGACCGGCTGAGGGGGCCCTCTGGGCTCTGTTGACCTGAGGGGACCTCGACATTTTGCAAACAAAAATGCTGAAATAGGGGCACCCTCAAAAGATAGTGACCAAATCCGTTGAGTTGTCAGATTTTGGTATAAGTAGGTCACCACTGCAATTGATGGCCCCCTCCTTGAAGATTTTCTGGATCCGCCACTGGGACGGAATGATGCGTCAGTGTGGTCATTCCGTTGGCCGTTCGGGAGAGGTGGCCTGGGGACAAACGGAAGAACGCTGCCATTTTTTGGTCACGTGTTTTAAATGAAGGGTTCATTTATATTGTTCTTGTGGGTTGGGGATCACAGGAGCGTTTTTTACGGTTTACTCTAGCAACGTTCACTATAAGAAAGTGACGTGATAGTAAAGGGAAGAATCCAAGAGGGTTGTCGATCCCGCCCCAGGCCAACTTTCCCCGAACGGCCACCGTCGCTCCTGTGCAGGGGTGCAAAAAGTGTCAAGATGGTCACGAACACGAACACAAAACGCAAAATGAGTCACAATAACTAGGAGAATTAGGAGAAAGTTAAGATCCAATATTGAAAATTATATTTCTTAAGATTTCATTGTAAGTGATTTATCAACAAAAAGTAAAATGTATAAGTCTGCAAAATTAAAATCAACCAGCCGAACTTCAGTCCTTACAGCAAATAGATTTTGGTACTAGGTGCTCACGGTCTCGGCGTGAATAAATTTATCGGATCTTCGAACGGGAGGCTTAACTCAAAACGCTCGAAGACTTGGCCAACAAATAAAATGCCCACTACCGGCCAGCCTTCGGGATCGCAATGACGTAATCAAGACGTAATGATTTTGGTGTGGTATGTTATGTGCAGTACTGAGAAGCGACGACTTTTGAGGCGGCCCGGCTAAGCGTTTGGGCGCGTTTGGGGGCAGTTTTTGTCCCACCCTTCCGTTACATTACCCCCTCCCCTCTGCATATCCTCCCACAACCAACAGATGTATGCGCCCCCTCCAATCAACACCCCTCCCTGCTAGTGCAGTGTGCGTCGCGTGAATCTCTGGCTCGGAATAAATTATCCGGATCTTCAGAACTGGAGGCACTCCGAACTCATCAATGTTGTTGACAAGTTCGCGGGAGACACCACATAAAGGAAAATGTTCCATGCCGCTTGAACTGAAGGTACTTCACGGGGCCATATGTCGCTGGTCACATCAAAGTGGCGCACTTGGTCAAAGTCGCAATGGTGAAGGAATAGGGTCACGCCTCGTTGCGTAAGATTTGGCAGCGCTCAACGCTTTTTTTAGAATATTTTTGGAGTGGTAAAAAGAATACACTTCACGTGTCCTTTCACACCTGAGATTTGAATAGCACCAAAACTTTTAAAAATAACTTAGTGTTTAAAGATTCCGCCAAAGTCTAAACATTTTATTTTATTATAGTAATACTTAAAGTTGATGATTTACAAGTACAAGTAAATCACAACGCGGTCACATAACGTGGAAATCGGTCACGCTCGGCACGTGGGCCCAAGTGCGTAAGATTTTGCACCTCTGCTGCTGTGGCAGTGTCCTTTAAAAGAAATAGTTCCACCTTGCATTATTTTTTCAAACATGATTTGAATATAATTTGAAATACAACTTCTTTCCATAATGTCAAAAATAGCCATACATCGCGCCGTTCAGGACAGAAGGACGTACATCATTGATTTTATCAAAACTATATGCGTACTCTGCAACGTCAAACGAAAGAATCAAGCGGCTCAGCCAATCAGATTCGAGAGTAGTCGCGTAAGATTACTGCATAGCCTCCCGATGGCCCACATTCTTGACATTCTTTGTTGATGGCCTAATTCCTTCCACAAAAAAGTGAAATATATTCGGCTGGATAGCCTTTTCAGACTAGAAAACTTGAAGCTAGGGGTTTTTCAACACGGGCTACAAAACTGCTCTCTCAGTTCAAAACCCATGCTGAAGGTGAACTATTTCCTTTAAGACAGCTTCAAATTTGCATTGAAAAATAATAATAATGCGCGTCGATGATATATGTTTTAGCCAGATAACTGTAATGGAACACCATGCAAGCAAAAAGCCGAATAATTTCCCGGAAATATTGTGTCTACTCGTATTAGTTACAGCTACCTCCAGTTCTGCCGTTTTATATGTGCCAATAGGATGTTGGTACGTTGGTAAACGATGAAGTCTAGAAGTTGCTATAACACAAGCTATTTCTGGCAAGCGTGAATAATGGTGTCGTGATCACCAGCGATAATGAAGGGACCAGCATCTTCAGCACACCCTTAACACGGCATCCCCAGCAATAATGAAGGGACCAGCATCTTCAGCACACCCTTAAAACCACGGGCCATTCCCAAGAATAATGAAGGGGACCAGCATCTTCAGCACCACCCTTAACACGGCATCCCCAGCAATACATGAAGGGACCAGCATTCTTCAGCACATCCTTAACACCGGCATTCCCCAGCAATAATGAAGGACCACATCTTCAGCACACTCTTAACCACGGCAATCCCCAGCAATAATGAAGGGACCCAGCATCTTCAGCACACCCTTAACACGGCATCCCCAGCAAATAAATGAAGCGACCAGGCATTTCTTCAATCACATCCTGAACACGGCATCCCCAGCAATAATGAAGGGACCAGCATCTTCAGCACATCCTTAACACGGCATCCATCACCTGCAGAGCGCTGACCGCTGTCATCCGTGTTAATGGTCCATTACGACACTGTTGGCTATCGACCTGGAGATGCTGACAGGCTGAAAAACGAGTCCTTTCGCCAATCTTGACTAATCATGTCATTTTCCCGAAATTTCCTGACCAAAATCAATCCAATACCGAAAAGCAGGCATTTTGGTTGTCCAATTAATATTGACCGATTTTTGTCGAGGCCAAAAATGTTCATGATTTGACCGATTTTCAAATACATGTAGTAGTAACATATGTAGTATATAGTAGTAATAGTAGTAATATAGTAGTAATATATAATAGTAGTAATATATAATACTAGAAGTAATATATAGTATATAGTAGTAATATATGTATCAAATATATGAAGTATACTTATTAATGCTCACTGGAAGAAAAAAGTTTTGTTAACATTATAATTCATGAAACGCACATGAACAGTTTCCAAAAAGACATTATAATTGTGAAAAAGGAACTAAATACATTTGCAAAGCAAAATAGTGGATGCTGCAAGCAAGACCAAATACATTTACAAAAGGAACTTAATACATTTGCAATGCAAAATAGTGGATGCCGCAAGCAAGACCAAATATATTTACACTAATTAATTAAATTTCCAGCAAATTGTGTCTCAAATTGTTGGATAGAAATAAGAATGCGTAAAAATGTGACAAAAAGTGCATTGTTTTAAGATAAAGCTGTCCGAAAAGTGTTTACAAATTTATGGGCCTGACCGACCGATTACCAAATCGGTCACACAACTTTTCTGTAACAAAAATGTTTGTTACCAATTGACACCACTAATCTTGACTGACTTGTAAGGTTTAGGGAATTAGGCTGACTTTACTGTCTACAGCAAGTGTTCTCATGACTTCATAGCGCCGACATCTACTGTTAGTTTGGGGCTACCGCCCCCTCACATAATGATGGTGTTTATAGTTTGGGGCTACCCCACACACATATTCGATGGCATGTTATTAGTTTGAGGCTATACGGCCCCCACAACATGCCTGATGGTGTGTTTATAGTTTGAGGATCGCGCCCACACACATCGCCATGCATTGCTTTAATTATTTTGAGCCATATCGGCCCCCACACATATTGATGGACTGTTAGCTTATAGTTGAAGCCTAGCGCGCCCCCACACATGCTCTGATGCGTGTTTATAGTTGAGGCTATCGAGCGCCCCAAACAGTGCTGATCGCCTGTGTTAATAGTTGAAGCGCTATCGCCGCCCCCTCACATAATGATGGTGTTTATAGTTTGGGGCTACCCCACACACACATATTGATGGTGTTTATAGTTTGAGGCTATCGGCCCCCACACATGCTAATGGTGTTTATAGTTTGAGGCATCGGCCCCCACACATGCTGATGGTGTTTATAGTTTGAGGCTATCGGCCCCCACACATGCTAATGGTGTTTATAGTTTGAGGCTATCGGCCCCCACACATGCTAATGGTGTTTATAGTTTGAGGCTATCGGCCCCCAAACATGCTGATGGTGTTAATAGTTTGAGGCTATCGGCCCCCACACATGCTGATGGTGTTTATAGTTTGAGGCTATCGGCCCCCAACACATGCTGATGGTGTGTATAGTTTGAGGCTATCGGCCCCCACACATGCTGGATGGTGTTTTATAGTTGAGGCTTATCGGCCCCCACACATGCTGATGGCTGTTTATATTTTGAGGGCTACGGCCCCACACATGCTGATGGCTGTGCATAGTTTGAAGCTATCGGCCCCCACACATGCTGATGGTGTTTATAGTTTGAGGCTATCGGCCCCCACGCATGCTGATGGTGTTTATAGTTTGAGGCTATCGGCCCCCACGCATGCTGATGGTGTTTATAGTTTGAGGATATCGGCCCCCACACATGCTGATGGTGTGTATAGTTTGAGGCTATCGGCCCCCACGCATGCTGATGGTGTTTATAGTTTGAGGATATCTGCCCCCACACATGCTGATGGTGTTTATAGTTTGAGGATATCGGCCCCCACACATGCTGATGGTGTTTATCGACACATGCTGATGGTGTTTATCGACACATGCTGATTGGTGTTTATCGACACATGCTGATGGTGTTTATCGACACATGCTGATGGTGTTTATTGCCACATGTTGATGGTGTTTATCGACACATGCTGATGGTGTTTATCGACACATGCTGATGGTGTTTATTGACACATGCTGATGCTGTTTATGACACATTGCTGATGGTGGTTATCGACACATGCTGATGGTGTTTATCGACACATGCTGATGGTGTTTATCGACACATGCTGATGGTGTTTATCGCGGTGATAAACGAGCTGGCCGCGGTGATAAACGAGCTGGCCGGGCTGATTTACACAGGCAGCTGATTTACGAGGCCGGCAGGCACCGCCGCTCACTTTTGTTTGACGGCCCTGACGAATGTGCAAATCTACCGGAGCGTTAATCCATTAATTATGTGGAGATGAGTGACGTGTTGTCAGGCAGCTTAGATATTTACGTCTGGATGCAGAACACGTTCACGGTTGAAATATGCCAGTGAACTTTCGTGTCTATATGCTTTAATTCAGCCAGCCAAGGGGAATGACGTACATTTTAGCATCATCGATATTGTCCTTAGGGCATGTACGTAGCGAGTTTTGAATGGATGTAACCAGCTTATGACAAGTTTTCGGATTCTTGACCAGTTTCGCCGCCAAAACCAACCAAAAATCTGTGTTTGTGTTTCACTATAAAAAACAGCCTTTCCGGGACAGTTTTTCACGAGGAAGCCGAATCTGGAATAGAAAATAGCCAGACATTAAGCAATTTTGTTCATGCCGTGAAGGTTCATCCCTAATCACTTCTCGTCTGCGCGCAGATGCCTTGTTAAAAAACCCACAGTTTTTGCAAAAGGCGTTAATTCGGCAGGAAAAACACAAGGATGTGTAGACAGGATGTTCAGGTACATTAGCTATTGGTTTTGTAGTCGATTTCCCGCGTTTTGTAAAAACTGTGGGTTTGTTAACACGGTGGTGATTTTTTACAAGTTAATGTAAACAACAACACACGAGCACAAAACCATTCATTACACCGCCAATATAGATCGCAGAAGATTGCCAATGACACCATTTTGCTCCTGAGGCTTTGCTCAATCGATTCATGTTAAATTTGTGCTATTTATAACCCGCACAAGTGTTGTAGAAGGATTGTTGTATGGGAAATGGTTATTAAATTGGCCTATTTGAATACAGTGTTTACTCTGGTCGTTTCGGCTAAGATCCAACGCAGCGTCTAAATAAAATATGAGGAAGTAATTGAACTATGCTCTGAAAGTAAATTGAATGAACAAGAGAATGAGCATAACGCGAACTCCGCCAAGCGTGTAGTTGTTGTGCCACGGTTCTTCGAAGCTAGGCGACCAAATATTTGTTACCCTGAAAAACGCAAAAAATTCGTCGTTTACGCTGAATTATTCATACTCAGAGTCAATATATGCAAATGTTGAGGACGTCAAATGAAAGTCCACATATATTCCAACACTTTTATGTCAAGTTTGTCAAGATTGGTTGAAAACTGGCGCGTGTATATTTTTTTTACATCCGTGTCCGCGAAATTGGTCATGAATCCGAAACCCTGTCTTATGTATTTGATTTGTTCTCCTATAATACCATTATTATAATTTGTTTGCGATGTTGAAAACTTAAAACGATTATACTATTGTTCTTTATTAAGTGACGATTACTCAGCGTTTTGAATTAAATTGTCATAATGGCAAACCGCCAAGGCAAAAATAGTTTAGTATTGTCAATAGGTTAGTATTGTCAATAGGTTAGTATTGTCAATAGGTTAGTATTGTCAATAGGTTAGTATTGTCAATAGGTCAGTATTGTCAATAGGTTAGTATTGTCAATAGGTTAGTATTGTCAATAGGTTAGTATTGTCATATAGGTTAGTATTGTCAATAGGTTAGTATTGTCGGCACATTTTTGTGTGCTGATACGATACATGTACAATTACGTATATACATTATAATTTAGTCTTAATGGAGATATATTTGAATTGAGTCATCAAAATTACTTTAAGTAAGTTTAAGACAAAGAGATATCTTGCGATAACGGAAAACTATGTATTAACTTGGCAATGTTTTCTTAATACACTTTGCCGTATTTCATCACAACAATAATTATGAACTTATGGCAGCTGATGTTGCAAAAAAAAAATCGTTATTCATTTATCGTTAACTGCTCTTGTTTATTGTGTGTGCGTATGTTTTCTCCCGACCAGTTAATTTGTTCATTATAAGATCGGGCTTACGCACCCACGAACACTGTACAGGGTGTAACGAAATATCCGGACATCCATTTTTGCGCAATTTCCGCTTGCACTGGTCCCTGTGTGGAGGTAGGAGCGGGGAAGTTTGATAAATCCATGCCTGCGCTTCCGGCCCATACTGCCCGGGCGACCTGACCTTTGGGCGGTGACCCGAGCCCTCAGTAAGGGACGGGTCACCGCCGGAGTCACTTGTCAGTTTTCGTCCAGGGCAACAATGAGAAAAGAATACAGCCTCTCCTTTCGTAGAAGATCAGAAGATCAGCCCGAAGAACGTCTGTCGGCAGCTGGTCATCAGCATAAGGAAGCCAGCTATACGTCTGGCTGAAACGTGACAAGCTGGGGCTTGGCCCGCAGACCCAGCTCGGCCGCGCCCACAAGACTGTTCTCCACCTAGTGGCCAAGAGAGTCATGATGATGGCGGCGGAGAAACGTCACCAATCGACTCGGAAACTGGCCCGACAGCTCACCCAGGCAGGCTACATGACCTCACACATGATGGTCTACCGCCAAATGCGCAACAACCTGGGCATGCGGCCATTAAATCTGAAGCAAACGCCTTTAGATAAGAGCGGAAAACATGTTGTCCGGATAATTTCGTCACTCCCTGTACATAATAAAATCGACAATTATTAATCAGAACCAAATTATATATACCTTCACAAGATACCAGCAAAACGTCTTTTTGGTCGAGGAACCGAGCGGACTCGGTCTGGTAAAGCTAAAACAAGTTTGGAATCTGAAACGGTACGGGAGCACTCGTGACACGTGCATTGACAATGTCCCAATCCTGAGTAAAACGTTCCATAGTTGAAAAGTGCTTATACCCAGGGAGAGGGTTCACTCTGGTGCCTTCAGCATTACAAAAGAGAGTCCCATCAAATACCAGCCTCTGATTGGTCGTGACGTCAGGAGCGCATGGCTTTTGCCAGCCGGCGTGATCAGCGTGCAATATCACATTGATAAACCTATCTCTATCTTGAAAACTAAAATTATAGAAAGACGTACTAATTAGCTTATAATAGCTCTTTCTAAGACCATTCGAATATTCTTGATATTTCTGTCTCAGGTCAGTTTTGAGGTCGCCAGAGTTCATCAAAAATGTAAAAAGTACAAGTAAAATACTTGGCTCTTATAGAAACCCCCAATTATCTCGGGAACTAGAGAGCTAGTAACAAACGGAAGAGTACAATTTAAAGTTAATGGAAATTTTAGTCGCTATAGGATACCTAATGAGCTCACAGGTCCTTCAATTAGACATCAGAGGTCATCAAATGTCAGGACATTTTCCAAAACGTTTGTCATAAATAACTTTGTATTGGTTTAACATATACCAAATTTTAACAACACCGTGTTTTATCGTTAAGGCTCTTTTTGAAAAACTCAATTAGCTGTTGAAACTGGTTAAGTAAAATTATAAATTTGACCACCAGTTCAATGTCATTGGTGACCCAAGGTAGATTTTCATTGCTTGCACTATGGCGCGACCGTGACTCTACCGAGACAAAGCCACAATGGTAGTCATTTTGCACGTCTATATCTGTCTTCTATTCAATAGTTATTAGCAAAAAAGGTGCTAGTGGACCTGAGGATGACCTCAGTACGACCTTACATAATCACTGAGCATGGCAATTTGTTACTGAGCTTTTAACAATTGAGCTAAAATAGCATGACTCTGAATAATTAGAAAAAATATAGAATCCAATTCATTTTATCTCCGAAAAGGAAGCATTGTTATATTTTATGTAACGTTGACCTTTGATGGCTCTGGCTACCTCAATATTGACACGATGCTAATAATATCCAGTAATTTCATTTGATCTGGTCAAGGGCTTTTGAATACTGTTTTCCGCGTCTTGCTAGTCTTTTCCGTTTTCAAGTAAGAGGGAGATCACAATGGGACTTCACACGCTGATCATACCGGTTAGCAGTGCACAACCTCAAGTGCACCTGACGTCACGGCCAATCGAAGGCCTTGAGACCCTGTTTTTGGCCCGAATGGCCTACCTTGTTATAGATCCTTGGTTAATGGTTATACCCTTGTATGCGTAGGAAAATTTAGCTAAACTGGGCAGGGGTTTTCAGATATATATGATAAATTGTCCGCAAGTGCGTTATTACATAGTACATTATGCAAAGCTATTACCTTCTCACAAGCACCTGCTTGGCAGGGCCGGACCGAGACAAGCCAAGTCAACTCTAAACTTGTCTAGTAGGTTGTCGAGAAACATCATGGGCGCTTCGCATCCGCTGGGTCACAGTACCATTGGGCCTGTTCCAGTCGCGCCTCTAACCGCCTCTTTCTCCTCTAAGTTGCTCCAAATGCAACTGCTCTGTGTTAAAGAATATGGATTCTGACCAAGTGGAAGCAACTGAGGAGGTTAGAGCCGTGTGATCGGGAAAAACAGACCATTGTTCGGCTCCCAGCCTGCCAGAATGTGACAGATGTCGGAGGCGCCAGATGTGGCATGATAGTCGGAGCTGCCAGCGCGCGGGCGCGGGCTCGCTGGTGGGCTCACCTGAAAAAGAGTTTGCTCCAGGCGCCTCGGCGCGGGCTCGCTGGTGGCTCACCTGGAAGAGTTTGCTCCAGGCAGCCTCGCGCTCGGCTCGCTGGTGCTCACCTGAATACGTTATGCTTCCAGGGCGGCCTCCGGCGGCGTCGCGGTGGCTCACCTGGAAGAGTTTGCTTCCGGCGGCCTCGGCGCGGCTCGCTGGTGGCTTCCACCTGGAAGAGTTTTGCTCCAGGCACCTCGGCTCGTATGTGGCTCACCTGGAAGAGTTTGCTCCCAGCGCGGGCCTCAGCAGCGTCGCTCGTTTAGCTCACCTTGAAGAGTTTGCTCCAGGGCAGCTCGGCGCGGCTCGTTCTGCTGGCTCCTCACCTGGAAGAGTTTGCTCCAGGCGGCCTCGGCTCGTTGGTGACTCACCTGGAAGAGTTTGCTCCAGGCAGCCTCGGCGCGGCTCTTTGGTGGCTCACCTGGAAGAGTTTGCTCCAGGCGGCCTCGGCGGCGTCGCTCCACTGGTTAGCCTCCACCAGACTGGGCTTGATAACCATTATAAACTGCTGACCCATCATCTGAAAACACACACAGTCAGAAGAAGCCAGTGTCCACCAGACTGGGCTTGATAACCATGATAAACTGCTGACCCATCATCTGAAAATACACACACAGTCAGAAGAAGCCAGTGTCCACCAGACCGGGCTTGATAACCATTATAAACTGCTGACCCATCATCTGAAAATACACACACACAGTCAGAAGAAGCCAATGTCCACCAGACTGGGCTTGATAACCATGATAAACTGCTGACCCATCATCTGAAAATACACACACACAGTCAGAAGTAGCATTATAAACTACAGAGGGGAAAAATCGATGAAGCTGTCGCAAACGAAACTGCCAAAGGTGGAGCTGTCGCATTTAACCAAATCCAGAAGATTACTTTTTCTCAATGTACTTGGTACCTTGAAATCAAGTTTGGAAAAATACTCTGACGCGTGCGACAGTGCGACAGCGAACGAACCGCAAACGTCCTATGGGCCTACGAATGTATTTCGTTCGCGTGTTGGCCGTTTTTTTTTCTTCACACATTCGCCACCAAATACTGTAGAATAATAGTGCAGTGAAAGAACGTGAAAGCAGGTTCACAGCTTTATTGTCTTGGTTAGAGAAAAAAAACTTTTCTTCGAAAGATGATACAGCAAAACCTTCAGTCATTTACTCCGTTTCGGCAGTATCGAAGGAGAGGGGGTGGACCAGGGATGGTCGCAGAGTTTTACACCTATACCGCATGTGGTTCATAACTGTTTCAGTGACACTGAAATAGTTCGATGATTGACCATCCTCAATCGAAAAAGTGCATTAAAATGTGACCGTTCTTAGAACTGAGCCTCTGCTATATGTATTACGACACACCGCATGTGTGGTGTTGGCTGAGGCGTCTGGATGCCGCCGGTGACCCGTGGTCGGCCTACCATGACATCAGACCGGCAGCCGGCCACGCGATCAGTCGGATGTGGCCTCCGGTAGCTCTCGGGTTTTCCACTGACCCTCTTCCTGCGGGCCGCGCCGGACGGCGACGGCGGCGGGGGGCGGGGGCGGGGGCGGCTATCTACTGTGACATCCGACACGCTGCGCGGCCCGGGTGGCGGACTCCCGGCCGTGCAGCGAGAGGCGACGCTGCCGGCGGCCAGCAGTGATGTTGGCCCCTAATCGAGCTAAAATAGGGAATTAGCATATAATTATGGAAAATGGGTGCCACATTTGAAAATAAGCGTCACAAAATGTCCTAGTAACAACCAGAATCCAAAAAGGTTATATCAGGTCATCGGAGGTCACGATCTCATTGCAGTAGTAATGAGATTTATATATAGACTCTGGTAGTGAGCGATGAATTTCGAAATTAATGAAAATTATGCCCCTTAAAATTTCACTTAATTAACGTCATGAAGCAGTATTAGAAATTAAAACCCGCATGAAAAAGCTTGATTTTTAACTAGTCGGCTAGCTATAGTCTCCGATCGATCGGCAGGCCAAATGGACCGTCTAGCTGGATTGGCTAGTCGATTGTCCACAGATGAAACTACAGGCGATATCCTCGGCCTTGGCTCGGTCCTCTGCAGTTTGCACGGCCAGCTGACCTCGGTTTCCGCTAACCGCCTGGCCGGGGCAGACCTTCTGAACGGAGCACCACATCTTCTTGAGAGTCTTCGAGACCCGACCGATGTCAGCCGGCTGGTTCAGCTCGTCAGACGTGACTTGTTGGCACGACGGCTGCCGCTCCGTCACCTCCATTGGCACGACGGCTGCCGCGCCGTCACCTCCATTGGCACGACGGCTTCCGCGCCGTCACCTCCATTGGCACGACGGCTGCCGCGCCGTCACCTCCACTGGCACGACGGCTGCCGCGCCGTCACCTCCATTGGCACGACGGCTGCCGCGCCGTCACCTCCATTGGCACGACGGCCTTACGGCTAGTTTATTAGTCAATGATTGTGATGAGTGTCCCCAAATAAGGCAACAATAATTTAAATAT
>VOPJ01007618.1:0-15789 GCA_014673585.1 Semibalanus balanoides
AGTGCTCAAATTCATAGAAAAATCAGTTTTAATATTTGGACTGATGACGTCATATGAAGGATTTTTTGAAAAAATAAAACCTTCACGCTGCCATAAGTAGGACTAGTGTATGGCTTATGTATGACCAAAGGTAAAACAAGTCGACTGTAATTAACATTTATCAAAGAGAGACTACGACATCGGCTCACGGCCACCATTCAAACACACTGGCGGCTGGCGATGTTACGTTACAGATTGCAAAATCAAACTCGAATTTCTCTGTGATTCGACCTCAGTGGTTGTTTTACTATGCCATACTGATTTCAATGCCAAGCACGCAAAATGGCTATCTCAACTCAAATCTTATGTTAAGGTGGGACAGTCCCTTTAATGTGAAACGCAGGATGTAGAAGGATCAATGAATAAGATGGGCCCGCCCTTTCCCCACCACGGGCCAGCCCGGGACCGGCCCTCAGCAGTCAGCATAGGCTGCGGGCCGCGGGGCCGGTCGGCCGGTCGTGCGAGCGGTGCGCCGGTCATGTATCGCTCGCTCGGCCGGTCGTGAGGGGGCGCCGCTTCGAGCGATGAGCCGCGGTTGTAACGCGAGGCGGGCGGGCGGGTACGTTATAGGTGATTTCTTACAGCGCGTTACTGGGGGTATATTTCATAACGCGAGTTACTGGGGGGCTATTTATAGCCGCCTCTGATCTCGCCGGACTACTTCGACCGATTTGAAAAATGTAAACGGCAATTCTGAATAGCTCTGTCAAAATATGTAAGGGGAAACTATTTTATGTTGACCTCAGGGGTCACCGATGACGTCACAGGGTCAAAGAAATACAAAATGTTTGACCGTGTCATCAAAGTCGGTGGATGGAATTGTCGCGCAAAAATGCGATATTAAGGCGCATAATAAGTTGATAAATTAGACATGAATCGTGCATTCGTGCACTTCTAAATTACGCATTCTAAGCTGTTTTTTTTTAACCTTGAGCTCAGGTCAAGGTATCCGAGGTAACGAGGTCAAACTGCAGATTACGGTCATTAGGAGTTGTAACACATGTTTCTGGTTCCGAAAAATGACCTAAGAACATTTTTTTTCTTCATACAAACAGAAGTAAAAAGCAAAAAAACATGAATGCAATTTGTATGCATAGTTGTGCTGTAGAGGTGGTCGAATTTTGTCTTTGAAAGATTGTAAGTCAGTCATTTTTAAAGATATCGACTTCAAACTTACTAAAAATATTCATTAGACTCTTATGAAGCACATATATTCCGGTTTTGTTAAATTTTGATTCTTTAAAAAATGTAAAAAAACAAAGCCAGAAATATTTGAATTTCTCAAAGTTTTGAATTTCAGATTTTTTTGAAAATCCGAGATTGCAGTTTGATAGCTGAGTTTATTATCTGTCTTTTGGTATACATCAATTGAGTTTATCTCTTAAACTGTACATTTGAAAGCGTTTCCTGCAAAACCTTATTTTCCAACTAAAAACGCAGAACATGACGTTACTCTGACGTCATTCCTGGTTGACCTATCATAGCCTCATCTTTTTCCTTCTGGTAGACTGTGTCAAATTGATGTTAAATATGGTATACTGAAAGTTTGGTGACGATATCGCTGATCGTTTAGGGGATATTGCAAAATAACGGGAGGGGGCTTTTAATAGCCCACCCCCAGTAACTCTCGGTTTAATGGCCAGATGTGTGATTGTTTGCATGTTGTAATATGTGTTAATGCAACGTTTTAAGTGTTTTGTATTTGCGATTGTGCTGATAAGTGTTCAATGACGTGTGCAAGAAACAAAATACATTATAAAACGAGAGAAAAAAGTATGTGACCGGGACACCACTCTCGCCGCTGACACGGCTGCAATCACGTTCATAACAGTATTTTGCGAGAGTAGTTGACCTGCCTTGACACTTCTGTAAAAATACACTGATGACCCATTTATAGTACATCAGCACCCGCCAGCATTACGGAAATTCCTATCAGTCATGAGCGTTAGTCCTAAAGGTCATGCCAGTTTAAGATTATCACTACCAATATCGCATAAAATTCGCCAGCTGTTATCACGTAAGTGGTGAGCTGGGCGATAAAGAGCCAGTTATACGTCACCACCGGCAGACCACAGCAGAAAGGTGAGCTGCCGATGAGCCCGCTCCTGTACACCCTGAGTGGTGGTTATGGCAGTCCTGCTGACATCCGTTAGCAGCAGTGTGTCAAGTCATACCGCCCCGGTATATAACAGGCTTTCTGAAACCCGCAGTGCCGGACAAAATACCAGCCGAATTCCAGCCAAACCTGCGCCAGTCATAATCCGAATTCCGAAGCCTTACGACTATTAGTCTCTCATCCCGGAACCAGTTATGCTTCAATAGTCCTGACTCCAGCTAATGGCATTGTGGATAATTATACTCTGGACGCTAAAAGCACAAATTCAACAAGCACCCACTTATGCACATATTGCTTTTACAACCTCCAGCTTGGGAGCATCGAACGACGAACGCCAAAAGAATAAATGCATCTTGCATGGCAGAGACAGAAGCTGTTTGCCTTTGACATTGCACTCAAAACCTACGGACACCATGCATGGTTCTCCGATAGGTCTCCGAACCCGCTAGCTATTCTCTGCAGAGAGCCACAAGTTTCGAGACCATGCAGGGTTCGCCATGGTCTCAGAACACGTACTTTCTCAGCGGAGAAAGTACAGCTGAAACCATGCACGCTTCTCAGGTGAAAATGGCAGCGCCGACAGGAATCGAACTTGGGATCCTTCGCATCTTAAGCTAGCGCTCTACCACTGAGCTACTGAGACTTGTACTAAGGAAGGGAAAAAGACGAAACTAACCAAGGAAAATGCTTGATTAGGATGATACTTACGGACTTTTCGGCAGGGGCGTAGGAACTCATTTGAAGTGGGGGGGGCAAAGGATTTGAAGTCGATTCTTTCCATGCAACGTCCATAGACGTAATGTTAAAATCCGAAAATGTTGGGGGGCAGTTGCTGCCTGCCTCCCCGGCTCATACGCCTATGCTTTTCGGGGATAAATATTGTGATATCAGTATGATGGTATGAAAGTAATATTTACAAATCAAATCAATCTGAAAAATAATAGTCATTTGGTATGTATTTCAATTTCAATACAACGCGGTTTCGTCATTACGATTACCTACTCGGCTGTTTTGCCCTGCACGTACCTCAGCGTCAAAACTCGGCGGACAGACGTACCTCAGCGGACAGCTGCAGCCTGCAACTGCTCCATGTCCCGACTGCTCGATTTGCCAACAAGGACAGCCTGCAACGTTGCTTGTTTCGCCGTGCAGAGCTTGCGTTTTAAGAGCACACTTAGGTATAGGTATCCAGAGGCAGCATTTTTCTGGTAACTTTCTGTACGTGAGAGCCTCTCATAGACCTACAAATATGCGATGGGCAATCCCACTAGGTAGGATTCGAGGAGACCTGCCGGCCGCCCTGCGAAATGATGTTGCGATTTAACGAGGAGCGGCGATGGTGGGTCTCGTACATGCTCATATATGCATTTATTAGAATCATAGATAACTGAAGTAACTGGATCGGACACGAATATTTTCTATTCGTCATAAGAGTACAACGTGTGATGGATGACGGATGTGAAATATATTTCTCACGTGCCACACAATTGAGTCATTATTGAAAATGGACTAGTTGCAGGTTGTTTGGTGAATATGTGCAAAATAATAAGAAAAATGTGCTGATCGCGTGATAACATCATTTTGCAATACAGAGCAATATTAGAGAGATATTTTCATGTAAAAGTTTATATATTTAAAGCATTGATGTGGTCATTTAGCAATAATATCTGCGCATCCTATGGAAAAGCTGTTATTTCCAAAAATTTCCCGTGGCAAATTATAATGGTTAACGCTTTCCTATGAACTTTCTGTTACCAAACTAATCAGAAATTCTGGGGATTTATGCTGGTGTGGGTTCACAACACAAGCGTCATATTAATATCCTCTCGAGCACATGTTCCGAGAAGGCTCGTTTCGGCTGAGGCACAGCTCTGCCCTCCCTCAACTCACCAAGCTGCTTACGGCAAGGGCGGATCCAGCGGCCATTTTTTTTTTTGGGGGGGGGGGCAACGTTTTTAGCGGACCTAACCTACCCGCCAGTTCGAATTTCTCCGGATTTTGGTCCATTTATTTTGCGGACACAGGATTTCTTATATTTTTTTTCGGTTCTTTGGTTATCGAGTTGCAGGCTTGCGTTTGATTGTTCGACATGCTTTACGTCCAGAGAAAACTATTTCAATTGTCGACT
Organism: Semibalanus balanoides; assembly: GCA_014673585.1. Taxonomy (NCBI): domain Eukaryota; kingdom Metazoa; phylum Arthropoda; class Thecostraca; order Balanomorpha; family Balanidae; genus Semibalanus; species Semibalanus balanoides. The sequence continues at coordinate 4,284 of VOPJ01007618.1, forward strand.
GTATCAAGGCGTCGCCGATAATTTTTGAGTGAGGGATGGGCTGAATGACACAAAATGTACCCTTTTTTATGCGTGTATGTGAGCTTTGTCAAGCATTGTTTAATGTGGATTTCATATTAAAATAGGTATTTGTTATTTAGCGGCGAGCGGGTGGCGAATTTTTTACTGGTTGCCTGATAAAACAGAAACATAGGCGGTTCGCCTTGTAGAGATAAAAAGCTTACATGCTTTCATTCATTCCGTTAATGAACGAAATACGAATGGCGATGGCTCGTTTGACGATGGCGACGATGTGACGCGGAAGATGGCGTAAAAGGTTTAATTTTTAGGTCGTGGAAAACGAATTAATATTGGAACAACTCAGACAACCCCTATGCCTGGTTCACTTTCGGTATGATAAAGTATTAGAATTAAGTTAGTTTTTAATAAATAATATATTATTCAGGATACTAAATTACGTGACCGGTGGTAGTAACGTGCTTTATAACTTAGGTATATTAATAATTACTGTGTACATATGCGCGACTGAACAACAATTGGAACAGTGCAAATGGTTTGAAAACAGCAAGCGGCAGAAGGCTTTTCCGCACATAATGGTCCCTACGGTCTGGAGGAGCCTGGGAGAATGGCTTGGGGAGATGGTTCGGCTGGTATAATAGATTTGGTCCAGCTTGGACACAGAGCAAATAGGTACCGTCAGGGGAGACTGCCAGACACTAAATTAGTTCATTTTCCCTTTCCGATTTTTTCATTAACAATTGCGTATTTTGTGTCATGCCGCGAACGGGCGCGCAAATTTACGGTTTTCAACTGTGGGCTGTATTTTGACTGTTGTAAACCAATTTTTAGCAGCTGTACGTCCGACCGTTATTGGGACGAACATGTCTTGGACCTTTGGGGGGGGGGGTATGGCCCCTTTCCTCCCCTGGATCCGCCTTGTCATACGGCTACTGCCGGCAGGGATGGTCGAGTGCATCTTTGTTTTTTTTTTTTTTTATTTTTTTTCTTTTTTTTTTTTTTTTTTTTTTTTTGTCCCACGGCTGTCTTTAAGTTGCTTCTGGTTGGAGCTTCTTCTTAAACACCTATTACTCGTTTAGTTACCTCCACAGGAAGCTGTTAAGTGGGCTCAAATCCAGATGCTGCCTCACTGAAACACTGCCCCAGAAACTACCTACTTGCAAAATGCGATCGTGCCCTCAATGCTGTCTTGAAATAGCGTCTGGCTGGGTCCAGAGCTTGTATGGAAGAGATTTTAGATCCGTTTGGCATGTAAGCAATTCCGTTAAAATGCCTTTGAGCTGCGTTAAGATAATTGATTTGGTCACAAGGTCAATTCGCAATTTTAGTTTTGTGTTTGTTTCGAGTAGTTGCATGATTCAAAATGAGGACATCTGCTTGAATCCGCCATATCACGTGTTTTTGATTTCACGCGATTACGTGATGCTGAATTTTTGCGTTGACCTCTAATTTTACAATTAATGTGTAACGAACTGCAAAACTACCTAGGTATCATTGCGCCTGAATATTGCTCAATTGCGTCAGACAATCAGAGAGAGAATTGTAACTAGTAATATACTTAATTATTTAAAATCCTGATAATTCAGGGGAATTTATATTAAATTGACAATCTATAAAATATTTTAAATCAAATTGCGTTCAATCAATTACATAAAAACAGGGGGTTAGGTAAACTGCAACTAGTCCATTCTGCCTAAAATCAATTGACTTTCCGCAGTTGTCAGCGATAACATAGCGGTTAGCTGAGGTATTGGCAATTCACAAATTTTTATATTTTTATTTTTTATTCTACGCCATACAATTTAATCATCTAAAGTATATTTTTGATGGGAAGGCTCTGTGTGGCTCTCAATTACTGCTCGGTACTTAAGTGAACATGACAAGAACTAGAAGAGTTTGAGAGTGCTTTGAGTATTCCTGTAGAGAAGCATATTTCGCCTCGCCAAAAATGAAGAGACTCGTAAAATGGGCTGCTGCGTTTGGCCGGAAGATTGAGTGTCTGCATGATGTGAGCATTACATTTGTTAGTCGGACCTTTTGTTGATAGATTTTCTTGTGAGTCTCACAATCGCAGCAAGGAACGATCACGAGTGACGAGAACATGGGTAGCTGTGTTGACAACAACAACAACAACAAAATTGCTTGGTGATGAAGAGTTGTTGTGATGGTGTTTTGTGTCGGTTCTTCAGCAGCATGCTGAGTAGCGACGGACTCTGTCTGGTGATTTAGTGTTGTGCGGTTCTTCAGCGGCATGCTGGTAGCGACTGGACTCCTGTTGGGTGCTTAGTGCGCTGTACTGCGACCGCTGCTTCGGAAGGGGAAACAACGGGACAGGAGCCGCCGGCATAACTGGGCTCGCTGCCTTGAAGGAAACAGGGAACAGGAGCCGCCGGTCAATAACTTTTGGACTGTGCTTCGAAGAAAAAACAGGGAAGGGCGCGGTCATAACTGGACTCGTGCATTCGAAGGACAAAGCAGGGACAGGAGCCGCGGTCATACTGGACTCGCTGCCTCGAAGGAACAACGGGACAGGGCCGCCGGTATAATGGACTCGCGCCTTCGTTAAGGAACAACAGGGACAGGAGCCGCGGCTGGCCCCCCGCCCCTGGTTCCTGCGTCCTTGCTTTGAGCTGCATTCAATAAGGCATAACATGCCCCTGCAGGCCGCTCCATGAACTCAAGGTCACGTGACCGAAGTTTGATTCCCCAAATGACCTGGCTTAATAATGCAATAGATGATTTGTTAAAAATTATATTATATTTTGACAATTTGCGCATGTTTATCTGAGATTATCTCTAGAGGAAACTTAAGGCTACTTTTATAGCATTCTCGGTCTGTAAATAAGGATTACACAAAAATGTGATGTCTTGAGGATTCACAGAAGCCTCTATCGGCGAATTCCTGAATTATGTCATCACGTGATCTTCATCACTGAGTGGAATAGCTGTCACGTGATTCGAAGTGCATGCGCCCGCTTATTCCACCAAAGCACTACTAATTCACCCCAAAATCATGACTTTTAACCAAGGCCCTTTTAACTAAGAACATGACAAAGTACGTGACTTGACTTAAGGTCATATATGTCAAAACTGCCAAATGTTACATTCAATTTTTCAACAAAACACACATTACATCAATTTGTGGCCAGTGACGATTCTGACGAGGAAAAAGTAAAATAATGAAAGATAAAGGTTAATATATAAAAGACGAGATAAGCGAGAGAAAAAAAATACAAAACGTTTCAGGCCCTCGCATATATTTATTCTAAAAATTGGTTAGTGTCAAACGAAAATTTATGGTACTTTTTATTCACTCGTAACCACGTTAGAAAATTCGAGCTCGGATAGAAGGTAACGCCCAGTCGCTCTTTAGTCCCGTCCTTAGCTCCGCCCACCACTCGCAACTCACCAGTCACGGGTCGGTCAGCGCTGGTTCAAGGTCAGCCAGGGCAGAGCTAAGCTCTGACGTCAGAGCATAGCTCCACCCTTTCACGATCACGATAGCCTCTACCCGCCGATTGAATTCTCTGCGCGAGTTTTAACATTGAGGGTGAAAGAAAGGTGAAAAAATGCTATTAACTGACCTCAATGATAAAACATAGTGAAGCTAGGGTTTGACAAACTCATTGTAAGACTAATTCGTTTATGTCAGTTGTTCCTCTAAAAAATTAATCACCGTAAATTAGGGTCCCAAGTGGTCTGCCGTTTACAGTAATTTCTTTTTCAGGTAAAACGATAAATGGATTGGACGTCCGGAGACTGTATTGTGATGTTGACTGTATTGCGGAGACTGTATTGCGGTGTTAGAAGCATGAACAAGTGGTAGACTGTACCGCACGTCATACAAGATTGCGGTACAGTCTACTTACAGTCAAGGGGACGGTAAATAATAACACATTGACGCCATGGTGGTGGGTCTGAGAACCATGTCGAAGTTCGAACCTGAAAAGGGTCAGCGATCGGTTTTCGAGAACCCTCAGCCAGTATGAGAAGGCACTCAGCTAGTCAAAAAGTACAGTTTCCGGGCCTGGAGGACCGGTCTGAGATTACCCCATGGCCCATACGGGTCTATAATAGTTGGCCCTCGGCTGGTTCCAAGTGTTTCCGTGTGTTTTTTTGGGGGGGTAGGCGCTAAAGCACATGGAGGCTATCAAGCGCCCTTCCCGTCTACGCTAGTTCAGCGCATTCAAATGTGAGGGTTGTACACGATGTTAAAACGGATGTTCTGTATGGTACGAGAGAACTTGTCGGATGCTAACAGTTGCACTGTCCCCCAGAACGTCGGCGAGCGATGCGTTGGGGGAAGAAACGCGATCTTATTACTCTCAGCTGTTCGCAGATGTCACTGGGCGACACAACGTGTTTCACACTCAGTGGAGCGTTGCAGTAGGTGCATACAGGCGGCTCAGAGCTGGTCAGGAGGTGGCTGTGAGTGGCGTGGCAGTGACCGATGCGGAGCCTAGTTAAAGCGACTTCCTCAATCCTGTTACGCCTGCTGCTCGACTCCCACTTGTCGATATTCGGGCGAATGCGTCTCAGAGCGCAGTCTGACTCATTACTCCACCTATCTCAGATCCAGTGGAGCTTCCTCCGCATCCACAAGAAGGCTGGCTCTGCGTGAGGTCCGGAAAGCGCCAGTGGCTAGTCGCACACACGCATGGTGTATGCTGTCGAGGGATTGCTTAGTGCTGGTCAGCGCTCCGTCGTACACAATGGATGCGTAGTCTATCACGGATCTGACTATAGAGCGTGATAGAGTCGTAAACTCGTTGTCCTTTCTGCACCGAAGGACATGCGTGAAGTGACCTTCAGGCTTCAGGACATCCATACACAGTGTTCCAAGTGTTTTCCAAGGTCTTGAGAGGGCCCTAGGCAGGTGTGAGAGAGGCCTAGCCCTCGCCCGGGTAGGGCAAGATCACTGCGAGTCCGGGTAGTTGTTTGGTACGACCCCCTGGCGTTTCGCCCCTAATTGAGGCTTTAGCTAGAGCTTTGATTAAAAAACGAGTATGTTGCTTGTGACAAGAGATATCCATTGACACCGGATTTCAAGGTCCTGAGACATTAGATGACCTCTGAGGTCATGTCAATGACCCGGATGTCATCAAATCGTAAATGTGTAAACATTGAACACTAATCGAGCTAAAATCGCGAATGAATATTTTGTTATGCTTAAAGGGACTGTCCCACCTTCAAAAAATGTGTCAAATGTACGTCGTTTGTGGTGCAAAATATGAAGTGAATGCTGCTCATCACACGATTATGACATTTGTTTCTCACACAGTGCTCAATTTAATAAAATCGCTTTTAATATTTGGGCTGATGACGTCATATGAAGGATTTTTTTTGGGAAAAAAAAATTCAACGCTGTTATAAGTAGGACTAGTGTATGGCTAATGTATGGCCAAAGGTAAAACAAGTGACTGTAATCAACATTAAGCAAGAGAAGACTACGACATCGGCTCACGGCACATTCATAATACATTTGGGGGCTGGCGATGTTACAGACTGCAAATCAAACTCAAATTTCTCTGTGATTCGACTCAGTGGTTGTTTTATACTTAATACCATCCATAATTTCCATGCCAAGCACGCCAAAATGGCTATCCTCACTCAAATTCTTAATGTTAAGGTGGGACAGTCTTTACATTGGTTTTGAGTTGCGAGATAGCCAAGTTGTGGCGCAATGCTCGAAAATGACTGTGAACCTTTCCAATTTTCCAGAACCTAATGAATTATTTAATATTCAGTTCCTAAAAGTCGGACGGGTTACCCGGTTCAATCGCTGATTGGCCTGATTTTGGCCGAGTTGAATGGTATGATATGACGCACAGATGAGTAAGACTGGGGAAGTGAAGTGCTGACCAAAACCATACAGTTTCAGTACCTCATTCTTTTTATTGCAAGAATGAACTTTGTCAGGTAATGCTATGCATGGTGATTTGGATGTTTAAATCTTCTATAAAACATTTTTATAAACAACGTTCTGTAGCGTATGCGTAGCGTTCAGCGCTGGCTGAACGTTCCAGCTCGCGTTGTTGATTTCCCTCCCCACTCACCGAACCCCACCTCGTACCAGTAAGCGCGTGCTGCTGTTTGATTGGCCGCCCGCTGAGTGATAGGAGCCGAACCGCGAGGACCGTACGCCAGTGACGTGTGAACCGTGCATGACCTTGTGACACATAATCCAAACGGACGCCCCAGAGCACGGACAGTGAGCGACCGATGGCGGACACTTACAAATTTCCAATAGTGAAATTAATATGTGACCGATACCTACTTAAGCAAGTACTGTGGATGGGTTTTCAAAGCGTTGTATTTCCGGTATCTTCAAACAAGATAGGTAGTTGGGCAGTACCACCATTATACGACACCGATCCCTTCACTAGTCACTAAATCGATGACGTTGCGTGCTTTCAGCCAGCTGATTTCGCATTACTTTGAGGAAAAATAATGAATTATCACCAAAATAATTGGGGAACCATTTTTTTTTAAAATTTAAACCTTTTTTTTCCCCGGCGGGTAAAAATTAATTAGGTTTTTTCCCCCCCTTTGACTTACTAGTAATGTGATACTTAATTTCTTGCTTCTCTTCATCATTTCTGAGTTTTTTTCAAGGTGAACTAGTCCTTTTAATGGATGCCCAATTTGAAATCAGCGTAACAAAATGTCATAAAAACTGACAAAATTCCAAAAGGTCATGCCAGGTCATGTGAGGTCAGTGACTTCGGTCGACCTGTATAATCGCATGAGCCGAGTGGAACATATAATTCTGTAAAATGGATCCGATATTTGAAATCAGCGTCACAAAATGTTCTAGCAACTGCCAAAAACCAAACAAGTAATCTGATGTCATCGGAGGTCAGTTTGACCTCTGAAAAGGTGAATCGAGATCACAATCTCAGTAGAAACTGCACACATTTCACCTGAATAAACACCTGTGCATATGCATCTTAACAACAAACACTAGAAAACTGCACAAGTTACAAGGATTGATAATACACTTTTGCTGCAAAGAGATCTGGACAGTCTTTGCCAGTGGTCTGCAGACTGGAAACTTAATCTAAATCCGACAAAATGTAAATCATTCACTATGACTTTAAAACAATCTCCCATTTCAGTGACTTACAAAATGAACGAAACACCCTTGGAACACGTTTCTTCAATCCGTGATCTTGGAGTATATTTAGACACTAAACTCACATTTTAGAGGACCACATTAACTTTTATGTTTACCAAGCAAACAGAGCACTGGGTGTGATGATTAATATCTCTTCCAGACTGTTTTGTCTCGCGGCGCCTTTGAAACGGGAGCCCATATTGGCAGCATATTACGGCAACGTACGCTCCATACTCGAGTATGGATGTGTGATATGGGGAGGCGCAGCAGCAACACATCTCAATCGGTTGGACCGTGTCCAACACAAGTTTTTTATCTGGTTCGAGTCACATGTCCATGCCCCTCACCATTCACACTCACTATCATATTCAGATCTTTTAAAGTCTTTTAATATTGCCTCGCTTGCTCAGAGAAGAGTCCAGTATGACATACTATTTGTTTATAAACCTTCTCGGGATGGATCGAATCTTCTTTTTCTTCTTCAGAGTTTTTCTTTGCCAATATCAGCACGGCAAACCCGCGCAGCATCGCACACGATCCTGCAGGTCCCATTCGGTAGAGTGGAAACTGTCAAACGCGCCGTCTTTGCGCGGACGTCTCGTAACACCAACCAATCCTGTCTCCTGCCTGCATCGGACCTTTTCAATGATACCTTAGGGGCTTTTAGAATTGCGGTGAAATTCATATGTAAAGTTTTGACGGGTAGGCTTGCCACAACACTGTTTGTTAATGTGAGTTAGGTTGTATGCGTGCGTGTGCGTGTGCGAGAAAGGATCCCGAGCTTGCGAGTTGTATTACTATTTATTTTTTAATTTGTGTGGGTTTGTCTCGTTTACCGATCGCATGTTTCTTACTTTACAAGCGTGTTATGTCTTTTTTTAGCATCACAAGCGTGCATCTGTGAAATATTGTTCATATACTATATATATATTAATATATATATATATATATATACTATATTATATATATATATATATATATATATATATTACAGCACGTAGGCCATAAATTTTCGTCCAGGGGGGGGCGCCGCCTCAAAGGGCCCTTCTGATCGTTTGAAAGGCCCCACCCCAAAAAAAGAGCGGGATATTGGAAAAACTCTTACGGATTGCGGCCACTTTTTTTGTGATTTTGTATTATTAATTTTCATTTTTGTGATTTTGAAGAAGAAAAAACTTCAACTTTTTGATGAGATGGATTGGGGACCAGACCCTCAAAGAGACCCATTAAAACAGGCACGTAGCCATGATTTCGTCGCAGGGCGCCTCAAAGGGTTCTGTAACTGCACATAGTCAGGATTTTGCCCGGGGAGCAAGCGTGGAAAGTAGCCAGGATTTCGTTCGGGTCTGCGCCTCAAAAGGGTCTCTACCAAGCACGCAGCAGGATTTCCGCCAGCGGGGGGGGGGGGCTCGGAGAGGCGGCTATTCCGAGCGTTTAAAATGGCCAGTTAGAACGGATAAAAGATCTGCCTCCCTTTCGGTCTTTCGTGGGAGCCAATTTTTGCCATGGTCATTACTCATTGGTCAGGGCCCCTTCTGACCACCCAGGGTCCTTTCTGTCTGTTTTCAGGACCCTCTGACCTTACACAGGGACCTTTTTTAACTTCTTCAGGGGCCATCTGGTCTGCTAAGGGTCTTCCAGCCTGCTCAGGGGCCCTTTCGACCTAGTAAAGAACTGCGCTGGCTGTGTTTTTGCCATACCGACATGCTCAGGGCCACTCCGACCCGCTCGGGGGTCCCTCCGACCTACCCAGGCGGCCCCTTCAACCTGCCCAGGGCCCTCTGTTGCTGGCTAGGGGCTCATCGACGTTGTTCAGGAGACCCTCTAACCGGCTCAGGGCCTCTCTCGACCTCTCCATTGGCCCTCTTGCCTCTCCATTGGGCCCTCCGACTGCCCAGGGCCCATACGACCTGCCCAGGGGTCCCTTCCGACCTTCTCATTGGCCCTTCTGTGCTGTCTTAGGCCATTCGATGTGTTCATGGGGCCCTCTGACTCCGCTCAGGGGCCCTTATCGACCTGCCCAGGTGCCCCCTCCGACTGCCCAGGGTGCCCCTTTGACCTTCCCAATGGCCCTCTGTGGCTGGCTAGGGGCCCATTTCCACGTGTTCAGGGTTCCTTTGAACCGCTCAAAGGCCTTTTTCGGACCTCCCCAGGGGCCCGTCAGACCTTCCCACGGGCCCTCTGTGTTGGTCTAGGGGCCCATTCGATGTGTTCAGGGGCCTCTTTTCGACACCCGCTCGGGCGGCCCGTTTGGCTTGTCCAGGGGCCCCTCATAGACATGCCATTGGCTTGCCTCTTGTGTATGATCGTTACATGCGTGTCCCTTAGGTCTTATTCCAGAGTAAGGGCCCCCTGATCGCCCTGAAAGAACCACCGAACGCTTCTTAACATATACAACAAGACCACGCATCGCCGAGAACGTGTTGATCCATTCCGATACCGTTTGCTTCGCCGCTCCTCGCCCTTTTTCGGAGCGCTCGCGCGCCGAAAAAGGGGCCCGCCAGGCCTCCAGGGGGGACGGTGGCGGCCGCCTCCGCCGGCCGCCCCCCTTGGTACGTTGCCTTCTATATATATTATATATATATATATATATATATATATATATATATATATATATTATATATATATTTATATTTATTTTTTTACCTTATTCATCTTTACTGTTTCATGAACTTTTGTTCTATTTTAGTATCATATTTTTTGTTACATATTTGCCGTTACAACTGTGTGCGTGTGTGTGTGTTTGCACTGCTGACGTGTCGTCGCCTGTTTTAATTACTTGACTTGAGCTGTAATTGGGTGAATGCCTGTTGCTCATTGCCATTAAATAAGCAAATAAACAAATACGGGACGCGATTTAACCTGACATGACTTCACAAACAGATCACGGGTCATAGGAATATAAGCTCAAAATTTCCAGAGAATGTGTCAAAGTGTTCAAAAGTAGGGTGCTGAAATTGCATCGCGATCGGTTTATAATTACGCAAGTTATTCCCGAAAACCGAGGGCGGGTGGCATCCACCCCCCACTCGGGCGAGGGCTAGACTTGTCCAATGGGCCCATGGGCCATGTCTACCTGGATAAGCCCGTATCAGGCCCGACGGAATCCTATGCTGGTCAGGGAAGACCCTCGCCAGGCTAAGACAACTTCTTTAGAAAACAACAGTGGTACATCACAGCCTGCACTTCAATGTTCATTTTAAACGTATTCTACGAAAACAACGCACATAAGACATATCTCGACTGAATTGCAGACTTAGCAAAAAAGGTACTCATTAAAAATCATTGGAACGGTGGTCCTCAATAGCCCCAATAGACAAACGTCTTATCTGCATGCTGTTTTTCGCAGTATGATTTCAGAAGTTTCTGTGATTGTGCAGAAGGTTTACATCCGTGCTTTCCCTGCTGAGCCGCAGAGCACCGGAATCAACCCCCCCACCCCCACCCCCCACCCCGCGCTGTCCGCAGCACTGAACCAGTTATCGCCACCGAGCGAATCGTGACCGTAATTATTGACGGGTGCGCAAACAATGCACCCCGTATGCACAGTCAGACCGTTCAGCCGGGCGGCGAAATTCTGACTTTCCCGGCCGAGATACGGGGTCAGTCGGACGCGGGGGGGGGGGGAGGGGGCAGACCGCATAATTGATCACAATGGCGGCAGGAATGTAGCGCCAATGCATGCAATGCTTCACTTCCGTCATCAGGGAGGAACTACCGGACCGAGAGTCAAATAAGTTTCTGTTTGTAGTCGGGCTCTGGTAGGCTCATAGAGAGCTTAGACAGAGAAATTGCGGGAGTTTCTCCTAACCGCTGCAAACATGTTATATGAGGAGCAGGAAAGGGTGGGACACGTCGAATGTTTACACCGGTGGTTTACGATTGGAAGTACACATACATAGAAAGCAGTAAGAGCGGCGATCCAGAGCTCTTGCATGCAATTGTCGATAGTGAAATCACACCGCGCAAAAATAAATCGAGGGTGCAAAGAAGCGCGCATGTAAGTTGTCAGGTAGTAAACATTGGAAGGAGAAATCAATTTGCAAACAATTTTATTACCACCAAGGCATGTAACAAAATGGTTTGCAACTTGATTTCTCCTTCCAATGTTTACTACCTGACAATTTACATGCGCGCTTCTTTGCACTCTCGATTTATTTTTGCGCGGTGTAATTTCACTTCAATGTATCTATTAGATACATGTCTGTAAAATCAACACGTCGGACACTCAACGCGACCGGTCACCACCTCCAGCTCATATCTCCACCGTTCGGAACCAATCAGTGCCAAAGCGTCTTTGGGTGTTCGTCTGTCGCCTGCGTCGTGATCACATCTCGTCCAACATCCGCGACAAGTTCAGCGCCAGCTCGC
>VOPJ01007619.1:0-15782 GCA_014673585.1 Semibalanus balanoides
TATGGAAACGTTTGCTCAAGTTAATTGCAACTGACCAACCGTCAGCTGACCCTGACGCTATTGCAATAAGGCGCCGATGCGCTTATACATTGTGGTTCCTGTCAACTGCGTGAAACGAATCTGGCTCATCTGCCGCACTTGAGTTGTTGCCATGGAAACGTGCACTGACTTTGCTATTTGGTATCTTCGGAATCGGAGGACCAATCATTAGCACAAAACCTCAGTCTGAAAAACTTCATCAATGGTATGAAATCCAAATGCCTTCGAAAAAGTAAAAAAAAACTTCGGAAATAATATTTTATCTTCGGGATTAATATTTGTATGCCTATTATTGAGCTTAAATCAGGCATAAGACATGAAATGTTTTCTGATATTACAAATGAGGGCAGAATGCTTATGCAAAACATATCGTCTTTTACAATTGTTGCACAACGCTGAAATTAATTGATTTTGGAACGTATTAGTGGCGAACTCGTCAAGGTCATTGGCTGGAAGAAAACTGAACTTTGAACGATGATATTTGGCGACTGGGCGCGAAGTAAAAAAATAACTGCATGGTGTTAACTAAATCCGACTGCTCTCTAACATTTCAAATTTGCATAGAACAGACAATGTCCTTTTAAGGAAAATTAAAAACAGACCTAGCAGCCACCTGTATATAGTTGAATGCTATTCACATTCACATTCGCATGGACATTCGTGGACACCATAGATCCCTTTGAAATCGTGCACACATAGATCTCGACGCGCTGATTATCAAAATAATAATATCTATGAGGGGCAACAAACAGTTTTTGAGTTATACCTATTTAAAAAGTCCAACATTTTGGCTGACACCATAGATCACACTGAAAATCACCATATAGACAGATCCCGACACGCTTATTCTTAAAATCAAAATATATAAGATGGACAGCAAACCATTGTTAAGTTATAGCAATTTCAAAATTATGTTTTTGTGAACACCATAGATCACGCTGAAAATCACCACATAGGAAAGATTTTGACGCGCTGATTCTGAAAATATAAATATATAAGAGGAACAACAAATCGTTGTTGAGTTATAGTAATTTCAAAATATATATAAAATGAATAGATCACGCTGAAAATCACCACATAGGAAGATCTCGACGCTTTGATTCAGAAAACAAATATGTCTTAGAAACAACTAATTGTTTTGGAATTAATACAATTTCAAAATTTTACAATTTTGGTTGACACCATAGATCACGCTGAAAATCACCATACAGATAGACCCCGACGCGCTGATTCTGAAAATCAAGTTATCTAAGAGCGACAACAAACAGTTTTTGAGTTATAGCAATTTCAAAAATTTCAAATTTGGTTTACACCATAGATAACGCTGAAAATCACCATATAGACAGATCTCGACGCGCATATTCTGCAAATCAAAATATATAAGAGGTACAACAAACCGTTTGTGTGCATGCACATTCACATAAAGACTGAATGACACAATAGATCACGCTGAAAATGACAATATAAAAACAGTTTGTTGTCCCTCTTAGATATTTTGATTTTTAGAATCGACGCGTTGAGATTTGTCTATATGGTGATTTTTAGCGTGATATATGGTGTCAACCAAAATTTTGACAATTTTGGAACTGCTATAATTCAAAAACGGTTTGTTGTGACCAGGGGCGTAGGAACTCATTTGAAGTTGGGGGGGCAAAACTGTCAAAATTTTGGATTTTTTAGTCAATTTGGTTTTTTAAAAATGACAATTTTGGGGTCAAAAAACTATTTTTTCCCAATCCGAGACAGCCATTTCGTAGAACTTGTCATTTCACGTGTTTTAACGTTGATAATTTGCAATTTGTTTAAAAAAAAAACTATTTTTGCAATTTTCCAACATTTGGCTATTTTGGACAAAAAAATGTCATGTAGGTACGGACGTCACTAAAATCGGTATATCTCATTTTTTGACGTAACTGCTAAATTGTTTCATAGATGACGTAAAAGTATTGATGTTACGCGAGGTACAGGTAGGGTGCGAGCAGTGCCTCTGTCCCGTGTCTGCTCTGTCTGTCGGTGCTTGCACGTCCGTGGAATATCCATGCAATTACTATTAGTCCTCTCACCGTATCAGCAGGACGAGGGGAAGATTAGTTTCAATAGATTTCACTGCATGTAGCACCGAGACAGCACCGATGGACAAAGTTGACATTGAAGCTAAACGGATGCGCTCCACTGCTTTATGAGATATTGGAACTCTGATTGAGGTTGATCATGAATGATTAAATGGAATTAAATACCAGTAACTATTATCAATTAAGAGGATAAATGACAAAATATTATAATTGAATATTTCGCCGTTGCGGTATACATATCAGCAATCAACACTTTTAAATACAAACACATAAAAACAGCGAACACAGTCAAAATCATAAGCAGAACATGAGTATGTCTTGGAAGGCACTCAGGCGTTTGTGTGTAACCCTGCTTCTTATTATCAAATTAGTATCTACTATTATTTACAATTATTCTATTCCGTAACAATGGTATGAATAAGTGTTATTAACATATGTGATCTTAATTGATATCGGTATACGGTAGATGCAGGATATACATATTTATAATATTAACAGGTCAATTATTGTCCAAATATTCTCTGCTCCGCGCTTCAGTGACGGCGCCTGACAGAATCAAAACAAAGGAAATCATCTACATTCGAAGACAAACCACCCTTAATACGCAACTTTCTCATGGCCCTGATCCCATACTGACTAGATACTCCATAACAAGCGCTCTAGGGGTTAGCTCAGCCTGCTTGTGTGTGCTACATGGTGTGTTTGAATGTGTTTGCACTCGAAATGTAAATATACGTTAAGTTTTTTTAGCGCACGTGTTCGACAATGTTTGAGTGTATATAATCATGTCGGTTTTATAATGGCCAATGGGGGTTAGGGGGGAAAGTTTTTGGTTTTTCTTGGGATTTGGGGGGTTTTTTGGGGTTTTGTTACATTATTGTTTTTTAATTTTTTGGCACATATTTGACGTGTTAAATATGTATAATTTGTATATCTTGCATATTACCATATACGATATTTGCATTAGTATTTCAGTATCAATATGTCAGATATGTTACGTGTTTAGATATACTTGTATATTTTGGACATAATTGACCTGTAATATGTACAGTAAATATGTATATCCTGATATCTACCGTATACGATATCAAATAAGACTCACATATGTTAATAATGTGTTAATTTTCTTCATTACCCATATGTTACGCGAATAGATAAATTGTAAGTAATATTACGATACTTAATTTGGATATTAAGAAGCAGTTAGAAAAACGCTAGATAGGGGCGGGGTTTGTCAACTCCGTGGGGGGCGCTCCATCATGTGCTTATGATTCTCGACTGTGTTCGGCTGATTTTTGTGTGTTTTGTATTTAAAAGTGTTTATGCTGAGAAGCCGCAAACGGCCGAAATACTTTCAATATAATTTTTGTCATTTTATCTCTTTATTTTAATTATTATGAGGTTACTGTCTATTAATTCCATTGTAAACGGGATTGCGCTGCTTAGCCAAAGATTTTAAGAAACTTCTACGCGGCTTTCCATCAGACCCAAAAACAAACATCGCTCCAAGGAAAATGGGGGAAGTTTTATTCGAATAGCAGCACTGAAGGTCTACATTCGTTTTCATCATCCGTTTTCCGAAGGATTTATTCGCCTGGGAATCACGTCATCGGGTGGTGTCGATGGAAGTGGACAGAACATTTTGCACTTACACTACACCAAGTTTTCACCGGCCATTCTAGCAACGTGTGGACCCGACCGCAAACCCCCTTCAATTACCACACTACCCTGACCGTATAGCTGCCAGCTACCCGCAAGTACCACAAATAAAAAAAATCATCATTATGTCTACATTAAATAGCTCATTTTAATGTTGACGGTTTTGTGTTGATTTCTGCTCACTAACTGAGGGTTGCCCATATTTGCTTCAAGGCATCTCCAAATTTCGCATAAAAAATCGCAATTATTTAAAATTATGTCACTGCTAACTACCCACTACAATATACCATCCAAATATCGGCTGTGTGCTACCCACTACTACCAAAGGGTTGTAACTACCCGCATCTGGTGCACTGGCGGATTCCAGCCTCCCAATAATGGGGAGGGGGCTAATTTTTGCTGTGGGCTCCGGGTACTTTGACCCTGGGGGAGGGGGGGGTCGAGTATGAAATATCATTTATCTAGTAAATTTTTAATGTATCACTTACCTATACCCAAATACGATTTTCTGCGGGCGTTGGTGCACTCAATAGCGACAAGATTAAAAATACAAAATTACACGACGCTCCAGGTTCAAAATAGTTCAAAGGCACTTGCCTTCCTCCCTATGCTTACAAAATTGCTAACCAACATGGGGAAAAACGAACGAGCAAATAGATTAAAACACGAACGAGGCAAAATAACTTACTTTTCGGTCAAAACGTTATTTTCACAGCAGTATCCATTTTTCATCACCATTTATTAGCGATTTTGGGGGAGGCTTAATTTCTATTGCCCCACCCCTGTCCGGCCTGGTAATGGGGGGGGGGCTTTAGCCCCTGCCGCCCCCCCCCTGGATCTTGACCAGTGCATTTGGTGGGTAGTGGGTAGAAAAGTGCACCTCTATCAGGGAAGTTAGTTCGGGACAAACCGAGGGGATCGGATTCCGACCGTCCCCAGGCCCGGTCGTGGGCTATCGCTTCGTTAATTTGGACCAGGTATTCAGACTCAAAAGTTGGGGGGGCGTTGCCCCCCGCTCAAAAAGTTGAGGGGGCAGTTGCCCCCCCCCCCTGCCCCCGGCTCCTACGCCTATGGTTGTGACCCAAAATTAAATTTTTGCTTGGGTGTCAGAGAAGAAAATTTGAGCCAAAAAAGACCATGAGAGTGGAAATTATGCACAGAATGGTACAATATCAACTTCACTTCCTTTACATATAAAAACAGTAGTTGTTGTGAAAATCATGCATTTGTACTCACATTTGTTTGTCAGGATCAATATCAATGCGTAATCTGGGAGTGGAAAATTCAGTCCTAAAATGAGGAGAGTGGACAATTGTTCACATTTGGGTGTCATTTCCCACCCAAATCAATGAAATTGGGGAGACTGGGCCGCCTCTTAGGTATTTTGATTTTCAGAATCAGTCCGTCGAGAGGATGACTATATGATGATTAACAGCGTGATCTATGGTGTCAACATTTTATATTTTTTTTAATGGTTTAATTACTTTAATTCAAAAACGGTTTCTTGCCCTCTTAGATATTTTTATATTCAGAAGCAGCGCGTCCATATTATATGGTGATTTTCAGCGTGTTATATGGTGTCAACCAAAGTTTTGACCATTGTTAAATTGCTATAACTCAAATACAGTTTGTTGTCCCTCTTAGAAATTTTGATTTTCAGAATCAGCACGTCGAGATGTGGTGATTTTTAGCGTGATCTATGGTGTCGAATACAATTTTGAAAATTATATAATTACTTGTAACTCAAAACGGTTTCTTTTGTCCCTCTTTATATATATTAATTTTCAGAATCAGGGCGTCGAGATCTGTCCCTATATTGTGATTTTCAGCGTCATCTGTCTCTGGCTTTAAAACCACAATTTTAAAAAACTTTGAAATGCTATAACTCAACAATTATTTGTTGTCCCTCTCAGATATTTTGATTTTAAGAATCAGCGCATCGAAATCTGTCTGTATGGTGATTATGTTAAGTGTGATTAAAATTAGCCTGATGCTCATTATTAAGAGAAAAAAAAACAGAATTAGTAATTAGATAATATTTCGTGCGCGGCACGAAATATTATCTGAAGAAGATCTGAAGAAGTGCCGCGCACGAAATATTATCTAATTATTAATTATGTTTTTTATTCTCTTAATAATGAGCATCAGGCTAATTTTAATCACACTTAACATACTAACCATGCTCAGTAACAGCATCCAGATTTTAAAAACAAATGTATGGTGATTTCAGCGTGATTTATAGTGTCAACAAAATTTTGACATCAAAATCAATAAAACTGTGTCTTGTCCCTCTTTGATATTATGGTGATAAAATCAGCGCGTCGAGATCTATGTGTGCACGTTTTTAAAGTGATCTATGGTATTGGTGTCAACGAATGTCCATGCGAATGTGAATGTGAATATCATGCAATTGTGTACAGAAGTTTATACTTAATAGGTATGCATAATATGAATGAATTTCCACACAAATTGATCTCCTCTTCCAAGCTCAATTTATAATTCCATTTTTTGCATAACCAGGAGACAGTGTTTTGTTCTAAGACATCAAATTGCATAGATTCATTGCAGTGTGCTGGCATGTAAATGCTTGTTGGTGTTTAAACGTTGTTTTGACGTGTTTATGTCAGTTACTCCAAAGTGCGATATCTTGTATTTCAGGTTTTTGCTGTGGGTGTTTATAACATCGACAGTGGGGGCGACGTTCGGGATCCTGTACATGTCGCCTCACACCAAGCTCTTCACCGTGTAACCATTGCAACATGGTATACGCACTAATGGCTGGACCAGCGGTACAACGTGTCGGACCAGCGGCACGACGTGCCGGACCAGCGCGTCAGCGAGCTTCTTCGCAACCACAACTCGTGTAGAGGCAAGCGGTATATTGAACCGCATAAAGGAGTCTTGCCGTGTGTATTTAATGCCAATTGCCAAACCCCGGTTGTTTGTAGTCTGGGTTTCAGGTATAATGCAGTTGTTCTGTTTCGAGGTGAATACGAATTCGTCTATGCGCGCGTGTGAAGATATATAAGGGATCCGAATAGCTGGATGGGCTCGTCCGGTGACAGGACAGAGCTGTGGTAGATAAACGCATGTGAAATGTCTGCCTGAACAACGACCTCGGAGCTGGATTGGCCAATGGCCATGGACACTGAATAGGCACAAACCAGCATGTTGTCCGATTCGGAGCTAGTCTTCTGGAAAACTAGCTCAGCGTGTGTCTAAATAATGTCACTGTAATTGTGCTGTTGTTTGTTGGCTGCTCGTGTGGCCTAGACACTAGACAGTGGTTTCAATGCCGCACCGTCAGCCGACCTTGACAAGCGAGGGAGGAGCCCATCAGTCAATGTCCTCAGCTGATAATGGCTCTGTACCTCATATGACTTATTCTGTCAGTTCCACGCTGGGAGACGGTCGCTACTAGCTGCGTAGTGTGCTCTGTTTTGGCAGAAGGCTAAGACATCAGCACGTTAGGTAACTTGAGTAATTATTTGGGAGGGACCTGTAATGAGGTAATTTGTTTGACTTTGTAGAGAAAGGGAGAAACTGAATGAAAGTGTTTGTAGGATGCTGTTTAAGTGTACTTGACTTTGTGTAGAACTGCTTATTTTTAGCTATACGTCTTGCTATAATTGTGTCGCTTGTTCTATTTGGTATTTGTATTGTGTGTTCACTTGACACCTGTAAGCTAAGTTTTTAGTTAGTTGGACCGATGTGTGATCTGTATGCGCAATGACAGCTTTATGCAATAGTATGTGCAATACTTTGTTACGTTGCTCAAAAAGGTGCAAAACATCCAAGTGCGATTAATCTTCAGCGCAATCTAACAGCTCATTGTTATGCTGTATGCAGCAGCAGACGGATTCAGTGATGTTTGCAGACTATGCATAGTCATTTTGACAATCTTGTATACGAAATGACACAAAGAAATGGTTGATACATAATGACAATCAATTATAATATTTGTTGACTATTTCGGGTAATAACATTCTACAATCGTGTCATGACAAAGGTGCATTACCCATGTTAGCGTTGTTTCTAGTATGCGGAGACTATATAGCTTAGTATTGTTGTTGTTGAGGTTGTTACTGCTCACTCGGTTTGGGTTGTTGTCTGCTCACCCGGTCGCAATAGTTTTGTTTACCAAGGTTTTGCTTTTACAGTTTCCTTCGCCTTTGATTTTAGGGATGCTTAGGCTTATGTGATGATAATAATGCGAATAATAAAAGTGAAGATGTCAGAAGACAAAGAGAGAGCATTTTATCAACCGACTCTCCTAATGTCATAGGCCTCAATACTGCCTTTTCCCTTCCCTAAGCAGGTAAAAAGTCACTTATTCACATATTACTTATATATTGTCATATCAATACCAAATTGCACGCAAAAGGGTTGTTGCAAAACCTTTTTATTCTTACGGAAATAAATACTTCATTCACCACTGCAATTCAAAACTATCACATCATCTTAGGAGCTGCTCCACACACTGCGGTGTGGTGACGTCACGAACATCACTGTGACGTCACGTGACGTGTTGAAGTGACGTCGTTGGCCTCGAGATAGGGTGGAAAGCGCGGGCGCAGCTCACAGGTTGATTCCGCGGTTCTTGAAGCGGACAAAGTTGACGAGCTCGTCGGAGTCCTCGCAGATGAAGTGGCGCTGCACGTGGCAGGTCTGCAACACGAGGGGCAGCGTCATCATCATCATCATCACACTTCAGTGGCAGACTCAAATCACCAGACTATGATCCAGTACCGCCCCGCCGCCAGCTCGCCCCATAATATTGGCACCGGCGACAGTGTCTGACCCCGTCACACGAGGCAGCGATAGTGAGACCCTGACGGAGAGCGTCACTGTGACGGTGATCTGTGACTGTGACGTCACTGTGACGGTCAGATCCTGATGTGACCGTCAGACCTCAGACGGCCGGCCCGCCCGGCCCGGCGGTGGCACCGGGAGTCACGACCCTGACCGCGTCACGGGCGCGGCTGGGCCGTGACGTGACGTGGCGAGCCGTGACCCAGCCATCATCTGTCACGGCAGCGTCACCGCCGGGGACACTCGACCCCCACCACCTGCCACCGCAGCCGCCTTGAAGCAGCTGCATCTAACCCTGCGTCCGGCCTACTGACCCCGATCACAGTCCACACCGGGCTGAGACGGGGCCGTGGCAGGGTCTGCCCTCCCCCTGGACTGCATCAGGGGAGGGAGACGGGGCCGTGACAGGGTCTGCCCTCCCCCTGGACTGCATCAGGGGAGAGAGACGGGGCCGTGGCAGGGTCTGCCCTCCCCCTGGACTGCATCAGGGGAGGGAGACGGGGCCGTGGCAGGGTCTGCTCTCCCCCTGGACTACATCAAGGGAATGGGTTCGGACGGAAAGTGACGACTTACCTCATCGTGCCACTTGATGCCGTCGCCGAACAAGTTGTTGCCGATGGTCATGCAGGCCTCGTCCACACGGTTGTCGCACTGGTCCGGCTGGGCGCCGCAGCTGAAGGAGCGAGCGAGGTCAGGTCAGATTAAGGCTGCCTTTATAAATATCGGAAAGGGTATTTGGATATAATTTTATTTGTTTTCTGACTTCCTTTTAATCTTTCTCTATTTACGATGTTACATTGTTTATACTTGCATTCAACAAAGGCATCAAATATGCTCTGAATATCTGCATACTTCTTACATTGTGTACCATGAGATTACCTGAAGACAGTAGTGATTGCATCCTCTTCAACGTGCAATCATAACAACTATTAGCTGGTTAGTCAGTAGTCACGCCCGATCATTCTCTCACATTCTCCCCAGTACTCACTTTCCGGCCTGGCTCCAGTCGTTGATGGCCCGGTTCGGGTTGAACGGGGTTTGCTGGTTGGTGGGCAGCATGCGCAATTTCGGCGTGGCCCAGAACCAGCCGTTGACCTTGATGGGCTGCAGGTCATCACGCTTGCAGTCTTCATTGAAGTTGCAGAGGCGACCCGAGGTCCAGACGGACTGGCCGCGGCCGACACCTGTGGCAGCACAGAAGCCAAGCCCGTCAGACCCGGGAGGGGGGGGGAGGCAGCGAGCCAGCCGTGCAGAGAACGGAACGCCAGGGACATACCGCAGGCTCCGGTCAATTACGTCATAATGATGCTGAAGACTGCGTCACGATTATCGAACCACAGGACCACAACAACAGGATACTGCCGGAGAGACAGTGCCGGCTGAAGCTTAGATGGCGGTCATCTCTGGTCAAGTGTTAATCAGAGGCTTTGGAGCTGTATTCAGAACGGTTTGACGCTGAAGTAGAAAATCTGCCCATCAATAAAGCTCATGCCACATCTCCTCCCTCCGTCACACATTGGCTCACCATTCTCACCGTTCACCGTTCACCGTTCTCACCGTTCTCGACGATGCGTTTCATCTGCTCGTTCTCGTTGCCGGTCTCCATAGAGACAAGGTCCATGCAGCGGTCGCGGCAGTAGTTGCGTGCGTGGAACCACGACTCTGCCTTGGTGTTGGCCCGCCACGAGAACAGGTAGTTGTGGCCCCCGAAGAAGTGGTGCTTCTGGCCTGCGGACCCGAGACGATGACGTCATGATTTTTTGTGTACGATGCCGATGGGGACATCACGCCGCACCGGGAGGGGGTCGTGTCACCACCGCTGAGCTGGTGCGGTACAGCCGGGCCTTTCTTGCGTACCGCCGGCGTTGTTGGTAACCGCATTGACAGTCGGCCGTGATTGAGATTGCGTAAGAGTCAGATGGTCTGAATAGCTGCTGCACCGACTCGGGACTGGCTACCGAAACTCAGCGGTTACTTAAGCAAGTGCAGCCAGGCCACAGCCTGAACAGAGGCCTGTTCATGGGTACCACAATCTGCTGTGATCACTGGCCACTGCTGTTGCTGCCGCCAGTAGGTATGCGTGGAGGCAGCGACAGCAGGGGCGATGTCTTCTGAAAACGATTGGTAGAGCTCCAATGCTAACATATGAGATTTGAAAGTCATTCTTACCATGCAACGTCGTATACCTAATGTTAAAATGTGACATTATTGGTAGGGCCTTGGCCCTACCAGGCCTATAGAAAACGGCACCCATGGGAGGAACGGTGGAGATAGGTGGCGAGTATGACGTCACACGGCTACGATCGCTAATGATCCTGGCGGCCGGGAAAACTCAGCCACAGCGACCGCAGAGAAACTGAAGCCGTTTTGGCGCGGGTGCGTCCTTCGCACCATTCGAGTTAGGCGAATTGACAACATAGGTATTGCAGTCTGAGAACGCTGGAAGAAGTTGCCGAGCGTTGACAAAGGCGTAAGTAATTCGGATTCATACCTATCTGATTTTCTTATAACCAAAATAATAAATTGAAAGTTGCGCCAAAATTGTTTGAGTTTGGAGCCGCAGCTTGTGTTCATAGATCGCTGTGCCCAACGCGGACCCCCGCGATGACGTATGGAGTAGTGGGCGGAGCCTAATCTTTGCGGTCGACCGCAGGAGCCCGTGGACAGGGCTCTGGTGTGCACACTGCACAGTGCACATGGGGCTCAATTTGAAAGGCAGAGTACAGCCTTCAATCTTCACATGTAAAATACAATAACTGCAGAGCCGATTACGTAATTCAGAGAATGAGATAAGAGGTAACAGTGACAGCGGTACGGAGGGGAGAGGGGGCTGTCGGTGGACGCTGTACCGCGGGGGGGTCTGCCAGTGGTCACTCACGGTTGGAGCAGAGGTTGGCCTGCGGCAGGCTCAGCTGCGGCTTGTTGTCTCCGTCAGCGGCGGCCACCAAAGCTGCTAGCGCAGCCGACACCACGAACACGGCGAGAATCTGCCTCATGACTGAAATCGAACACACAAGTGTCACCAACGTCCGCCACACAGGCTGGCGCGTATCTCGCTTCTAAACGCAGGGGGTTGAGAAGTGCTGGTTAGCGGCAGTATTCCTGTCTGCAGTATTAGTTAGTACAAACTGATATTGATCCTTCCTTTAATGATCCGCGATGAGCGGTAATGTTTTAGAGAGAGCCACCAGTGATCTCGAACAGATCCTAATAGGGAGGCTTGTCTAATAATGCACCTGCTTTTGGACAGTCGATGCAGGATGTCAGCTTTCTCTCCCCCTCTCCCCCTCTGCCTCTGCCTTTCCATGGCGGTGCCGTCATAGGATAACAGTCCAATGTTCTGCCTGACCGCCGCCGGTGGGCCTTGGGCGATCATTCGGGAAGCTGAGCTGGTCTGTCGGGAGGCGGGACGGGTCAGGTCAGGCCGACGTGGAGGCCGTCCCCTCTGTCCTCCCGGCCCAGACAGCGAGGCGCCGCTCTCAGCTCACTAAAGCACCCATGAAGGGACGGACTGGAACGGGCCGGCCAGCCGCCAGCCGGCCGGCGAGGCAGGAAGCGCGCCATGAGACCGCGAGGGGGCGTGTTCCAGCGATGTCGGTAAATTGGGCCCCACCAATTCACAGTCGTGATTTGACTCAACTGTGATTCAGCTATGATTCAACAACTGCAATTTGATTGAAGCTAAGGCACATTTCATGGGAGATTTCCTGCGCCAACACAACACGACATTTGGCGGCAAAAACGTTTAAGGGATTTCACCACTGAATCGTAGCTAGTGGGATCTTAGCCAATTGATGGTGCTAAAAACACAGATGACTTTAAGGCATGTAGGTTAGTGATGTCATTTTTCAAAAATTTCCTGACCAATACCAATCCAATACCGAACAGAAGGCATTTTGGTTGACCAAATACCGACCGATTTGGGTTGAAGCCAAAAATGTCAAAAATTTGACGATTTGAAAGCATAGGTGGAGGTGGTGTATGTAATACGTACCTATTTTGTATAATGCATGCAATACTTATTTTCAAGGACTTCACTTACTCTTGTGAGAAATATCTTCTATCTTGATATTGATATTAATGTGGTTCTATTAGTACTTATTATTTGATTGAATTTTGAGCAAATTATGCATAAATTTGCTGGATAGAAATACGAATGCGTAAAATGTGACGAAAAAGTGAATTGATTAAGATTAGGCTGACCGAAAAGTGTGCAAAATTGTATAAGCCTGACCGACCGATTACCAAATCGGTCACACAATTGTTTCGGTTCCCCAAATTTTGGTTACCGATTGATACCATTAATGCAGGTACACTTTCCCGCAGTTGCTATGATACACACTAAGGTCCGGCTTCTTTCTCCTCTAGCGTATGATTGACGGCGAATTAAGAATCGACCATATATGCATCCAAACCGCATTACTGAGAGCTGTAAGTTGATATATTGACGCATTGGCTCACCTTATCCATTGGCTGCTTAGAGGCAAAAATCAGTTTTTAACGCTTTGCGGTGAATACATCGTTTTTTTTTTTGCAGATGTGGATAAGGTGAGCCAATGCATAAATATATAAATATGAAGTTCTCACTAATGCGGTTTGAGTGCATACATGGTCGTTTCTTAATTCGCTGTCAAGCATCCGCTAGAGGAGAAAATAAGCCGGACCTTAGTGTGTACCATAGCAGCTGCGTGTCCCTGTACGTGAAGGATATATCATACATTAACCCCGTAACGATACATATTCAGCGATTATGTTCTGCATAAGTATCTTACAATGGTGAATTATCATAAGTGCAGTGCAATAAATTTATTTTAAACTGGATAAATGGGAAGCTGTCACATGTGCAAAAAATAAGTCAGCAATTTGCAAACTCTACATTCCAGTTAAGTTATGGCAGTGAATCACTATTGCATCACAACTCAATGATTTGCAAAAAGCGGATAAGCATTGCATGGTAACAGAGGCTTGCGGAGGTGGCATTTGAGTGCGTGCAGCGTCTGATAGGCAGCTGTGCGTGACGATATATATTATATAACCGATGACAATCTCAAGCAGGTGAGGTGCTAAACAATAGACACGAAGTCCACAGTGACTTCGCACAATGCGTGTCATTATGATCATGATAGGGTCAAGCGGCCGGCAATCAGAGCGTTAAAGGCTGCCGCCGCCCAACAGGCCGCTTTAGATCAGCATGATATGAGCAAACAGCGTGCCGCTCGCCATGGCCGAAACACTCGGAAAGGGGGGCAGAGGGGGGGGGGCAGAATCGGCGGCAGACAGCTGGTGTGAAGCCGCCGTCAGCTGGGTTGGCTGCGGTGATGGCGTGACCCTGTCCGTGGAAGGTGTGACGGCACGCTGCGGCAGCAGTGGTGGCGACCCTGACGGCTCAGCTGGCCCTGAGCGGACGGCAATCTGGGTCACGGTGAGCTCGGCAGCACCCACAGCTCTGACCCCTGTGACCCCCCTCCCCCCCGACACGGACCGCAGAGGTGAAGGACCGCTCGGCTTAGCCAGTCAAACGGCCAGCGACCGGATCGCTACACGATGAGGCGCAAAACAGTGACTGTGGGCGCGTGCGCTGCGTACTTTGCCGGTAGGATGACATTTCAGACGGAAACAGTGACTCATATGCAACGCGTTGGTGGTACGCGCCGACCCTGGCGTGACGGGGTCGGCCCAAGGCCGCCGGGCTAGAGAACAGAATGCCCACAAGGTCGCCGGTGGTGACTTTGCGAAGCTATCTGTATCATCGGGGAAGATACAGGATGCTTCGGCGGGTGACCTCGCGGCCTTACCGACCTTAGAAGTCTGACGTATGCTATGACAGCGAGGATAATAGTATCACTGGAGTCCTTCGAGTTGCCATGATTGGAATCGGCAGGTAGTTTTGAGAATAATAAACAGCAATTACGGCAGCGGCTCTGGAAGTTTCGAAAGTTGGCGGTGGAAAGCAATTTGGCTTAGCCACCCAGTTTTTATTCGCAGCTTGCGATTTTATTCAACTGGAGCCCTACGGGATTTTGCATAATGAATGCTTATGTTAAAAAACACTTAAAATTATGAAATAAGTTTGTATTCATATATTCGTTTTTTCAAGCTCAAAGTTAAATTGATGATTTACGATTCATAAACTCATAAATTGATCAAGTCGGACAAACTTTCCAAGAATTAATTTCCTTTAAAATCATGCTTATCTGGGGGTTAAGGGATCCTGGGGAGTTCGCCATTTCCTCAGGGTG
Organism: Semibalanus balanoides; assembly: GCA_014673585.1. Lineage (NCBI taxonomy): Eukaryota > Metazoa > Arthropoda > Thecostraca > Balanomorpha > Balanidae > Semibalanus > Semibalanus balanoides. Next base: position 14,822 of record VOPJ01007619.1, read on the forward strand.
ACGAGCCCCTGGCTTTTTGAGCATCGAGTTTATTATACAGAACTCGCTGACAAAGGGAAAATCCGGTAACCGATGAGTAGCGTGATGTTGCAGAGTTTTGCAAGAAAATCACACATTTCGATATCTTTATAATATGATTAATTTTTGAACGTTAAATAAGCAACGCTAAAGTTGGGCGACTCGCCCCCCGCGGTCCAAAGTTGGGGGCAAGCCCATGTTCCCGGCCTTGGATAATGACGCCACGCCAGCATATGGTAATAGAAAAATCACAGCACGGGGCCGATAAAATAATTTATTTAGGACCGAGGTCGTTGTTGGATTTTCCGCCCGAGACCGAAGGTCGAGGGCGGAAAAACCTACAACGACCGAGGTCCTAAATAAATTATATCGGCCTAAGTGTGGTATTTATTTTATCATATGTCTACCTCCGTTCCGAAAACTACGTAAACAAAGCTTGGTAAAATGTATATGCCCGGCGGGCCGAAAGCTTTGACCAATTGGCTTAACATTGATTTTCTGAAAGCTGGAAACCTTTAACCACACGCTCGCGCTAATGCCACAAACGGAACTTTATGAAATCGCTGGGGGGGGCCTTAATGTAATTTGATAGATTTTTAACTCAGCTCTTACCATGCAACGCCATAGGCCTAATGTTAAAATTTGAAATCATTTGGGGGGCTCGGGACCTCCCCAAGAGATATAAAGTTCCACCCCTGGCTAATGCTAAAAACATACTGAGACATATGATGGAAATCATACCACACTCGGCCGGCATAAATTCTCAAGACCCCTGTGCTTTCCTTATTTTTGACCTCGGCCTTCAGCCTCGTTCAAAAATCAAGAAAGCACCTCGGTTGAAAACGGATTTCCACCGGCCTCATGCAGTATCCCAGCGAACAATTTGACGTTGTCGCTACGTTGTGACAAGGTTGCAACACAGCTACACAACGTTGTGATAGTG
>VOPJ01007620.1:0-19625 GCA_014673585.1 Semibalanus balanoides
ACAAAATAATTGCAAAAATGACGTCATGAGTTACGTACACTTGGGGAGTCATAAGTCAGTCAAAAATACAGATATTGTTTTGAAATTTTGTAAACGTATCGACGGTGTCGTCCGTACTTAGTTCTCTCACATATATTCCATTTTGTATTTCATTTAAATAAAAAATGTTTTGTGATAATTTTTCTTAAAATATGTTTTTCGTTTTTTAAGGGGTTAAAAGCTAAAAATATTGCCAATCCGAAATTCCAATTTGGAAGACAATGCAATTTTTTACCTTTGTTGATTTTATTTTGTGGTTTGCTTCAAACCTCCGTTTTCTACGATTTTTCCAACATTTATTGTTTTTTCCACCAAAAATGTCATGTCATGACGTCATCAAAAGGTCATTATCTCCCAGAGTGCTTTATCATTTTTTTTCTCTAGAAGAAGTATAGTTGATGTCGAGTAAGGTACTGCAAGTTTCACGTTGATATCTGCCATAGGTGTTGAGTTAAGTTTGAATGGGCAAGATACTCCCATTAGATGACGGTGGTTGGAGGGGCAACTACTGCACCACTCTCATCCCAGCGGGGGAGGGTTTGAGAGGAGGCGTACGGTCTTGTGTATCTGGGCCGGGGGCTGACGAGTAAGTACTTACTAAAAAAATGGAAATCTGCGGATTTTCTAAGCCATTTTGGTTTTAGAACTCACATCGAATTCACAGAAAGTCCAATGAGACGCAAATCGATCAAACTAGATTCCAGCGATGTATTAACTGGTGAGCATCATTGCGGAATTTTTAAAGGTGGTAGCTAGCAGGGATAAGCAGAAGCTTTATAATAATGTGCGACTTGGTGAGATATGCACAAATAAACGCTATATCGAAGGAGATCTCGACACTCTTTAAATAATAAATTGAGATTTTATCAATTAATTAATTGGATTGACTGAACGACATCAAAGGCTCTGTCAACACTATCAACAACCAACTGTATTTCCATAAGGCACAACCGCTAAAAAATTCGAAGTTCAGGATGCTAGTCATCACACTAGTGGCAAACTTAAAACTGTTTATACTCGGTGCTTTGCCGTGACAAAGGCACCGACTGACACTTTCAACAAGACGCAGTACCACCACCGACCGACCCGCAGACAATCAGCCAAATGGGTCAGTTGACCAAGAGCTCTCAACAGACAGGCCCCTCGGGGCAGACCGTCCTCGCTGACGTCATAATTAGCCGCACGTCCGCGGGCCGTACTCCTGCGTCGTTTCTGCTCTGCAGACGTTACTCACCCTACCGTTTAAACATAACCACCGTGCGCTGTAACTTTCGAGACATTAAGCCGCTCAGCTGGAGCGGAGTAGATGGCTCGTTTTGCTTTGATGTATCGCTCCAGGACAGCTCCCGGTTTATTGATGATAACACTGTTATCTCCCGCCCTTACCCTGAATACCAATCACTCCGCGGCGTACATACATACGGCAATCTTGGCAATCAATTTAGATGGAACGGGCTGATCCCGCGCGGTGAACCAACTGACACGTGCTGCATGGTCAGATTCGGCTGGGCTCGCTGGTAGATGTATCTATTGTAGAGCAGCTGTGACGTCGGCTGATTATTTGCAAGCCAAATGGGACGCGCATTATGTAGATAGTCTGCAGTCGCTCGACGCGTTTGCTCAGTGGTGCGGTTGAACGCAGATTGAGTCGATAAGTCCCCGCGTTCTGATGGCACGCGCTGTCTGATTTACGTTATATAATCGGTATTTTGTCAGGATTGTCGGTATAGCCTTGGGTATAGCAATAGGCTGGCCCAAATTGTATTCGAGGAGCAATCATTTGCTTCACATGATTTAGTTATACGAAGGATGAAGTTATAATTGTAAGACGCTCTGAAAGGGACCAATTTGTGATATTACCTGACGTACCCGTTCATAGGCGTAAGAGCAGGGGGGGGGGCAGGGGCAACTGACTTTCAATTTTTTTAGTGGGGGGCAACCCCCAACTTTTGAGTCTAAATACCTGGTCCAAAATTACGAGGCATAGCCCACGACCGCCTCGAGGGGTGAGAGGGTTCGGATCCGGACCTCTCTCGGTTTTTCCCGAATAACTTCCGAAGCGTTGCAGATATCACCGTGAAACTTGGTATACCTTTGCGTACATCAATTTTACGTCATATTTGAAAAAATACCAGGTACGTTTATTTTTTTAGATATACCGATTTAAGTAATCAAAAATGACATCGCATTTTTGGTCGAAAATAGCTAAATGTTAGACAAATCGTAAAAGGTATTGTTTTAAAGCAAATCGCAAATACAAACGTTAGAAACATTAAATGACGAGATCTACCAACTGGCGATCTCAGATTTTCAAAAAATAATCCAACATTAAAAAACGAAACTTTGAGAAAAGCGACAAAATTGATAGTTTACAAATTTGTATCCCAATTCCCCCCCCTCTCCACTTCAAATAAGTTCCTACGCCCCTGTACCCGTTCTCTCGTCGTCATCAAATCATGCACTAACACTCATTAATTAAAGCAGCTCCCCCCTTCCACACACACACACACGCGCGCGCAATGAAAAGCCCCAGATGAAAAGCCCCAGAGAAAAGCCCCAACCGGCCTAAGCCAGGCGCGGATCAAGAATTTCGATCAGGTGGGGCGCACCATACATAAAAGTTACGCCCCCGGGCGCGCCCTTACGGGCGCGCCATACATGGCGAGACCCGACTCAGTCTCAGGGGTCGCCAAACCCACGCGCCCCCTGGATCGGCGCCTGTAAGCTGCATCTGTTCACAGCACATAACCGTCAGCTCCAACAAACCATGCCTCGTGTGCGACGTTATTACATCCAGGAAGTGCCGTACGCTGCCTGCGGGCTCTGCTGGCGCCGCCGGCGGAACCTGGGATAAGTTCGGCGTCTCGTACTAAGTCGGTCGGGCGGCCCCTGCTGGCTGCTGGGGCTCAGCACATCAGCCGTGCGGATTAATATAATTGGCGTGTATTGACCAGGGCCGTCCCGCGGCACTGCTCGCCGTACCTGACGCTTGGCAAGGATTACTGTGGAGGGCTGGGATGACGGAGGGCTGAGGGCTGGCTGGGCTGGCTGGGCTGGCTGGGCTGGCTGGGCTGGCTGGGCTGGCTGGGCTGAGAGAGCTCTAGTGCAGCGCTGGGCACTGGGGGGCTAGGCGCTGCTGAGGCTGACGGCTGAGGACTCTGTGAAGGGCTGGGATGAAGGAGGGCTGAGGGCTGGCTGGCTGACCGGCTGAGGGCTGCTGGAGAGAGGGCTGGGATGAGGTGAGGCTGAGCGCGCTGGCTGGGCTGACCGGGGGCGGGCTGAGGGCTGGTCTGGGAGGGGGGGATGAGAAGTGCAGGCTGAGGGCTGGACCCTTGGGCTGACCGGCCTGAGGGCTGCTGTGCAGAGGGTGATGACGGAGGCCTGAGGGCTGGCTCGGGTGTTTATCCGGCTGAGGGCTGCTTGTGCAGGGCTGGGATGAAGAGGGCTGAGGGCTGGCGGGCCTGACCGGCTGAGGGGACTGCTGTGAAGGGCTTGGGATGAAGGAGGGCTGAGGCTGGCTGGGCTGAGCCGGCTGAGGGCTGCTCGGAGAGAGCCTGGGATGAGGGAGGCCTGAGGTGGCTTGGGCTGACCCTGAGGGCTTGCCTGTGGAAGGGCTGGGATGAAGGAGGGCAGGCCTGGCTGGGCTGGCCGGCTGAGGGCTGCTGGGAGGGCTGGGAATGAGGGAGGGGCTGAGGGCTGCTGGCTGACCGGCGATGAAGGACCTGCTTTGTTGGAGGGCCTGATGAAAGGAGGGCTGAGGGCTGGCTGGGCTGACCGGCTGAGGGCTGCTGTGGAGGGCTGGGATGAAGGAGGGCTGAGGGCTGGCTGGGCTGACCGGCTGAGGACTGCTGTGAAGGGCTGGGATGAAGGGAGGGCTGAGGGCTGGCTGGGCTGACCGGCTGAGGACTGCTGTGGAGCCGTGTCACTCTGTCGCTGCCTGGTATACGCCCTATATCATGGTGAGGTGGATACAGGGCACTATTCCCCGGCATTCTGCACCGCAATGCATAGATAGACGAGAAAACGTGATACACAACACAACACACACACACACACACACACACACACACACACACACACACACACACACACAACATCACACACACACACACACGCACGCACGCACCGCCGCGACTGCACTGCACGCACGCGACGCATGCGCACGCACGCACGCACGCACGCACGCACGCAGCGCACGCACGCATACTGCACGCACGCACCACACGCACACGCACAACCAGCAATCACGCACACGCACACTGCACACGCACACGTCACAACGAACACGCACACGCACACGCCACACGCACAACGCACACGCACAACGGTGACATTCCCGCATTCAGCACACGCACACGCACACCACGCACGCACGCACGCCGCATGCACGCACGCACACACACACACACAACAACACACACACACACAACACACACACACACAACACACACACTACACACCTACCTACACACACCAACACACACGCAGCACACACACACACACACACACACACACACACACACACACACACACACACACACACACACACACACACACAATGGTAGCGATCCATCGGAAGCACGGACATACTACACGTGGAAGCTTTTAATATAGGTATAAAAGTTTGGTGTGAGTTGTTTTGTTTTTGAGTTCTCTATTGTTTCGACAACTTCGTAGGAATCTGTCGCCGATTCTCTATCGTGCTGGACACTGCCAACCGGCCAAATTGAATGACGTCTCAGCTGGATTGTTGGGGTGGTGTTATAAAGTAATACTCCACTGCAGGCGACTCAGCAAAACTGCTGGACTGGGCTGGTGTCGTCAGTGGTGGTGTTGGTACAACACAAGCGGTCTCCGTTGATCCGTTTCGAGCACTGCCAGTCAGAAAGCCAATCTGCTAGACTGCACTCGATCTGCTGTACTCCATGCAATATCCGCTGGTGTGTTATTACTTGTTTAGTGAAAGATATAGACGATATTTATGGCAACACCGCAGATGTTTTCCTGCGACTTATTACACGACAGTCGTCGCATATCACACGAAAGGCCGACTGGAATCTCTGAAATGCATATCACTCAAGCGATGTGTTTATTTTGCAAAGCCGTCCCAGCAGAATCATCGCATTCCAAAGGATTGCATATCCCTCGAAAGGCCGACTGTAATGTTTGCTCCTGTTTGTTGGGATCCACTTCAAAGTTGAAGGGCTCCCTGAGTGGCCGTTTGATGCTCGGCATGTCCGACAGTTGAACTATTAATGGCTATAAGGCTACTGAGCTGTGTTCGTCGAAGCCGGTTTCGGAAAACTCGGGTCGTGTGGAATGTTCCCAATTAACACATGCAGCAGCTGTGAGCTGGCTATCGCGGAAAGGTTAGAGGCTCGTGGGAAACGTTACCATTCGACACATGTGCAGTGTTCACTCTATCTTGATCTGAGAAAACCCGGGGTGGGATGAGTGTGAGACATATCCATTCGGGACGCTTTCGATCTTTGTTTACTTGGACACTGGAGGGCAGCCCTGTGCTTTATGCTGTGAACACATGCACCACTGCCACGACCACTGTCACTGGCTGATGGCAGTGGCGGCTCAGCTCGATGGGAGCGTGTACGTGGTAACGAATCCGCCGTGGGTCTGCCCCTACGCTAAATCACGCTCAGAGTCAGTCATGGATTGGTTCTATACCTAAAGGTACATTGGATGCATGATGCAATCCAATCCGTTTGGTTTGGTACTTGGTTTTCGAATGGAGCAGAAAACTTGGTCATAACTGTATCTACATAATATTTATTCTAAGTAATCTACATAAATATTCCATCTCCAAAATGATGGCAATATATTTGTATATATTTTTATCCTCTTCAAATCATCAAAACAGGGCTAAATTATAATAATTTATCATCAATAATTATTAGAATCCTAGGTTGAATCGGATTGCATCACCCTTCATACAAAATCATGAATTTGGATTTGGAATCGGATCCAGACTGGATCCGATTCCAAATCCCAATTCTGGATCTGGATCCGGATTTAGGAATCGGATCGGTCCAATGTTTGGTCCGACATATATGAATTGATCCACCTCATACTCACGCTTCCACACACGTTACGTGACAAACTGCAGTCCGTTGCCGGTCAGCGGTCACTCCCTAGTGCAATGTGTGCAGTATACCTAGCTGACGACACCGGGCGGGGAAAACCCGCTCACCGTGCCCGGCACTGGCAGCCCGCAGCAGGGAATCAGGCGCTGCACCGACAGCCAGCTGAGGTGAATAAAGTCGACGACAACTTTCCTTCGTAATAGTGCAGATTGTGCATTTCTGCTGCAGAAAATAGCACTAGATCTCATGACAAATGAGACGAAAATTGCTAGAGAATGTCAAATATTTTGCTTCTGTGGTACACAAACAGGGCTAGTAAGTTTTTGAACAGTCGAAAGCTTATGAAAACCACTAACGAGAGGCATTTATATATAAAACAATACTCTTTGTATTAAAGGCATAGCATATCCGATAAATTGTGAAGTGTGCTCGGTTGTGTCAGCCGAGCTTAGATCAAGGTATTTTTTATCGGCTGGTCGCCCAGCTGCGCCACTCATAAATCGCCGTCAGCGCCATTCATCGCCGCTGGGGTTTGTTGTGGTCACGGTCTGTTTTTACCACGCGCCGCTGACCGGACAGTCGCCAGGCCGGACCCGGTTTTTCACCGGACGCCAGCGGGGAGGCATGCAGACTTTCCCCAGCGCAGAGTGCATGAGCAGCAGAAAGTGATTCCAGTCACATCTCGGACCTAATTTAGCGGAGCATTCAGCTGATTTGACCTGAATGAGAAGATCCACGGCTGCGGAGTTTTTGTTCTCCAGTAGAACGACGTGGTATGTGGGCAATTTGAACGCTGAATTTAGCCCGATGATTGTCATTCTCTCTGGGGATGTTCCAGCTCCCGTCTTATGGAAGCAAGAAAAGTACATTTTTGTTGTTGTTGACAAATGCTACAGGGCACAGGCTGTTCGTAACCAGCAGTGTCAGCTTGCCATGAAGGCTTTCCAGTCTTTTTTCCCTATAATATAATAAGTTATTTCGGTAATCAAGTTAAAACTGAAATAATTGTGTCATCACTGTCAGCATACAACAAAACAACAGGTACCTAATATAATATAAATATTGGAAAGAAACGAAAATGGATAAAAGTATGCAACGTCCTGCTAGCAGCAATGTTTAGCCTTCAAAACTATTTTAATTCACGATAGTAATTTCAAGGCCAGAAATGTTTGCTCATGTCCTAATTTCCCCAATTCTAAGCTTATTTGTATTCAATATTATGTTCATGTCAAGTTGCATTTCTTTTCTTAGACTTCTTTACTGCTTCGGGTTTGTTCCTATATCACAGGATGTAAGGGTGTCACGAAAGTGTGTATGTGGGGAGGGGGGGGGGGGTAAAACCTTGATCTTGTCATAGGAAAAACTCCCTCCCCCTATGCAGTACGTATTTGCATATTTGGGCTCTTCTTGTCTTGGCGAACCTTTTGCTATCCAAAACTGTCCTTGTCTAGAAAAAAATAGGCACAAAATATGGTTGAAAAGTGAGGAGAACCAGGCCCCTGTTTCTACACCTATGCTATATTAGGCTTCATTTCACTTCACTCCTGCACAGCAACAAACTGTGCGGGACGACATTCTCACCATAGCCCCTGTCTGGTTAAAGTGGCGCTGGAGGCAGGGCGAGAGACTGTCTGATTAAAGTGACGCTGGAGGCAGGGCGAGAGACTGCCCGATTAAAGTGACGCTGGAGGCAGGGCAAGAGACTGCCCGATTGAAGTGACGCTGGAGGCAGGGCGAGAGACTGCCCGATTGAAGTGACGCTGGAGGCAGGGCGAGAGACTGCCAGATTGAAGTGACGCTGGGGGCAGGGCGAAAGACTGTCTGATTGAAGTGACTCTGGGGGCGGGGCGAGAGACTGTTTGATTGAAGTGACGCTGGAGGCAGGGCGAGAGACTGCCCGATTGAAGTGACGCTGGGGCAGGGCGAAAAGACTGTCTGATTGAAAGTGACTCTGGGGGCGGGGCGAGAGACTGTTTGATTGAAGTGACGCGGAGGCAGGGCGGAGAGATTTGCCCCCATTGAAGTGACGCTGGAGTCAGGGCGAAGCGACCTGCCCGATTGGAGTGACGCTGGAGGCAGGGGCGAGAGACTGCCCGATTGAAGTGACGCTGGAGGCAGGACGAGAGACTGCACAATTGGAAGTGACGCTGGAGGCAGGGCGAGAGACTGCTCAGTTTGAAGTGAAGCTGGAGGCAGGGCGAGAGACTGCCCGATTGAGTGACGCTGGAGGCAGGGCGAGAGACTGCTCAGTTGAAGTGACGCTGGAGGCGGGGCGAGAGACCTGCCGAATTGAATAACGCCTGGAGGCAGGACGAGAGACTGCACAATTGAAAGTGACGCTGGAGGCAGGGCGAGAGATGGCTCAGTTTGAAGTGACGCTGGAGCGGGCGAAGAGACTGCTCAGTTGAAGTGACTCTGGGGGCGGGGCGAGAGATTGGTTTTTGATTGAAAGTGACGCTGGAGGCAGGGCGAGAGACTGCTCAAGTGAAGTGACTCTGGGGCGGGGCGAGAGACTGGTTTGATTGAAGTGACGCTGGAGGCAGGGCAAAGAGACCTGCCCACGATTTGAGTGACCGGGGGCGGGCGAGAGGACTGTTTGATTGAGTGACTCTGGGGGCGGGGCGAGAGACTGTTTTGATTGAAAGTGACGCTGGAGGCGGGGCGAAGAGACTGTCTGATTGAAGTGAGCTGGAGGCAGGGCGAGAGACCTGCTGCAGGATGAAGTGACGCTGGAAGCAGGGCGAGAGACTGAGTTGAAGTGTACGTTTCTGGAGCGGGGCGAGAGACTGCTCAGTTGAAGTGACTCTGGGGGCGGGGCGAGAGACTGTTTGATTGAAGTGACCGCTGGAGCAGGGCGGAGATAACGCTCAGTTGAAGTGACCTCTGGGGCGGGGCGAGAGAAACTGTTTGATTGGTGACGCTGGAGACAGGGCAAGAGACTTGCAACGATTGAAGTGACTCGGGGGCGGGGCGAGAGACTGTTTTGATTGAAGTGACTCTGGTGTTTGGCGGGGCGAGAGACTGTTTTGATTGAAGTGACGCTGGAGGCCGGGGGCGAGAGACTGTCTGATTGAAGTGACGCTGGAGCAGGGCGAGAGCACTGCCCCGAATTGAAGTGACGCTGGAAGCAGGGGCGAGAGACTGCTCAGTTGAAGTGACGCTGGAGGCGGGCGAGAGACTGCTCAGTTGAAGTGCCTCTTGGGGGCGGGGCGAGAGACTGTTGATTGAAGTGCCGCTGAGGCAGGGCAAGAGACTGCCCGATTGAAAGTGACCTGAGGCAGGGCGAGAGACTGCTCAGTTTGAAAGTGCGCTGGAGGCGGGGCGAGAGACTGCTCATTTGAAGTGACTCTGGGGGGCGGGGCGAGAGACTGTTTGAATTGAAGTGACGCTGGAAGGCAGGCGAGAGCTGCTCAGTTAAGTGACGCTCTGGAGGCGGGGCGAGAAGACTGTCTGATTGAAGTGACGCCTGGGGCAGGGCGAAAGACTGTCTGATTGAATGACGCTGTGAGGCAGGGGCCCAGTGGCGGCGCCACCATAGGGGCAGGGGTGGCAGACTGCCACCCCTGCCGTGTCACAGGGGTGGCATTGCCACCCCTAGAATTTAGGCCACCGCCACAATTTTAACGGTGCTCTTTTGTCAAAATTGTGGATTCTGACCGCTTCAAACATTATGGAACAGTTCGCTTCGTCGGCCAATGCAAATCTTAGTCACGTTAGTTTGTATTGCTATTCGAACTAATTTGGGCTAGTCATGACCAAAATATCCGCCAATTTGACCGAACTTTCGCTCTGTATCTAGTAAGTAATATAAGTTTACCTGTCTAACCAAAAGCAGGTCATTGCAAAAGCTGTGACGGCGCCACTCATCTGGCGGGGGCAGCACAGGGTGCCGACAACAGGTAGAGGAGGGCCAAGCAGGGCGGGGCAGGGTAGGGCGGGACATGACAGGGAGCGGACGGACGCGGACAGAGGTGGGACGAGGCGGGGTTTGAAGGCGGGGCAGAGGCGGGGCAGAGGCGGGGCAAGGGCAGGGCCAGAGGCAGGCAGAGGCAGGGCAGAGGCGAGGCATGGAGACGGGCAGAGAAAGACAAGGCAGACCATGGTAGGATATGGCTGGACAAAGTGGACAGGGCAGGACAGGGCAGAGCAAGGCAAGGCAGAGCAAAGCAAGACAGGGTTGGCCGTTGGGGCAGGGCTGATGGTGGAGCAGGGCAGGACAGAGGCATGGCATGATAGGGCAGAGGCAGGGCAGACGCGTAATATTATATTAAATTCAGTAAAACATATAATACATGTTAACCCCGTGAACAGCCGGATTCGCGCCGGCCTCAACCACAGACTGCGGGAGGGGGTCGGATAGCAACCCTTATAAGGTCTAACAAAAAACGGTTAGCGACAATGCACAAACGACGTTAGGGACTTCGAGACAAGCTGTTCGAAAGTAGGTAATACGGCCATTTTTGAGGTCCATATTGAGGTCACCAGAGTTCACTGGCGGATCCAGAAAATGTTAATTTTGACAGTGTTGGGGGGGCCAATCCCAAAAAATCTATCGCGTAATATCTGAAAACTCATCGGATTTCGCTTGCTTATGTATCAATAACTGATTTAAAACAAACTTTCTCTCGTAAAAGTTGCTTAGTTTACGACAAACTCAGGAAATGTGTCAAATTTGCGCCGATTTTGGGTGGTTTGGGGGGGGGGCATGGCCCCTTTTGGCCCCCCTGGATCGCTCCTTGCCAGGTTTATCAAAGTACAATTTCATCCTATATATGCAGGCGCGGATCCTAGGGGGAGCTTAAAGGCCGCCCCTCCCTTAGCCGGGTCGCGCCCTATGTCGCGCCCCAGAGGGCGCAACTTTTTCATGTAAGGACAATGGGAAATGTGTAGATAAGGAAAATAAAAACGGACACAAATATATCAAAATTATCCCCGAAAATACAACAGCCCACCCCACCCGGTCTTTTATTATTTACAACTACTCATGTATCGCCGAAATAGCTCAGTTGGGAGAGCGTTAGACTGAAGATCTAAATGTCCCTGGTTCGATCCCTGGTTTCGGCAGTTGTTCTTGCTGGCCAGTGCTCCGCGTACCATACTGAAAGCAGCGCTAGAAATACGTTCGTTCGATTTCGCATTCTATACGTTTATATATACCCTGTTCTATACCATTAGTGTGTGGTTGCCGTATTTAGCATGCATGTCAGCAAGTCATGCATGAAGCCTCTTCTCCGTGAGAATCAATGGCGGATCTAGGCCCTAGGGTTCAAATTTCGAGGGGGCATTCGCTCCGTTTCATCAGCGAAAAGTTTTCACCGCGGGGAAACTCAGAGCGACTTCTTACCAGGGGGAGTGTCATGTCCTCAGCGGGAAAGAATCGTTCACTGGGGGGAGGAGCAGGAAATTTTCCTAATTATCACTTCTTACAGCCAATGCAGGAACGCACGCTGGATTGGTATACTTTTTTGTATGTGGTACCCCCTTGACCGAAATTCTGGATCTGTGCCTGATATGGGTGTCCTTTACAATACCGTATATATCATGATAACCCAAAAAATAGCGACAAACGTAATGTGTCGCTACACACGTGTGTACCTATAATTTCGTCTAATCATACGGTGTCCAGGAAGTTTATACCAATTAAGAAATAATAACGAAATAATTCAACTTTATTTGATACCTTATCTTTAACCATCGCAACATTCAAACATTGCCTTGCATACCCAATTACCCTACCCATACGTGTTGCGGGTTTATGTTCCTGCCTTTCAGGTGGCGTCGCCGTCTCTCATACCACTCTTAGTTTGATAACGAACCTTTGTATTGTTATACATGCTTCCACATGACCCTAATCATTATGGGCCTCCATATGCGTGCTGGCCAAATCTCTACACCAATCCCATCCTGCGCACCACCGCAACCCCCCCATTACGACAAAAGCGACGCCGTTCCGCGCGTGGCTGGCGGCTATCCACCTAGGGAACAGCGCCGATTAAATATTATACAACCGTTGCCATATGTAAAAATAAACGAGTAAGGTTCTTGTATACTCGTTTCTTTTTTTATCCCTGTACAACGATACTGTGTTTTAAGATAAGATTCCAAAGTTTTAATATTTGCTAAATTAACCCACAGCCCCCACTGGGCCTCTGATTTCCTTCCCTTCGCCAGACTGGGGTGTTTGAACACCCCTCTAACTCGGCTCCTATGGCACCTAGACCAAAAAAAAATGTCCGTAACTGCTTATCAAAAATCATTTCAAAACTATTCCATCCTTTTTTCGCTTCATGTCAAAATTCAGGTCACCAGAGGTCATCAAAGGTCAAATTTTCCAGTTTAGGACATTCGCTCCATAAAACCCCCAAATTAACTCGGAAAATATGCTATCTAGAAACAAACGTTTACAAAAATCGCTAAGCCATTGAATTTGCTATCGACTTAGTTGTTCTCAAATTTGACCTCAGGTCAAGGATTTAGCTCCAGCAGTCATTCAAAAGTAAAAAAAATGCTGATTTTGGCAAAACATATTTTCGGAAATAACTTCTTTACAAATAATAACAGATAACGCAACACTGTAAACGCCATCGTGTTTTGTCTTGTCAAGACGCTTTGAAATATATTAAATTTGATCATGTTAGGTCAACTTAAAAACATTACCTTTCAGGTCAAGTTCAAGGGTGACCCAAGTAGGTCATGTTGCATATCAGAGAGTGTCTTGACGAGACAAACACACTGGTGAAAGTCACACTTCTCTTATTCTTTCATTATGTTTAGAGTTATTGACGAAAAGGTGTTGGTGACCTCGGATGACCTCAGATGACTCCGTAAGAGTCCCTGAGAAAAACCTGCACTTGGATCATACATAAAATCCTATTATAACATTGTCCAGAAGGAAATGGACTGATATCGTCGAAGAAGAAAGCATTTGAATATTTCTCCTTTGACTTATAATGGGGAGGTCACAAAATTGACCCGACCTCAGATCACCGATATACAAAATCCGAGATACAAATTTTGTAGATACTGATGACTTGATGTAATCCTAAAAGTTTGATATCGATCCGTTAGAAACTGTGTTCTTGGCACGACCGCAAACTTTTTGGTAGGTGGGGTCACTTGACCTAACCTGGTGACCTGACCTAACCCGATACGAAACTTGAACTTTTGCAAAATGTGCGGAAAGGATCGATAATTAGTTATGCCAAATTTGGCGGCGCTACGCGCCGCCGTTTTTTTCGTTATCTTGATAAAACAGGAGGGGGTGTTCAAGCATCCCCCCAGTGGGGCGAAGGTTAAAAATAGTTTAACATCTAAAAAACGTGATACCTAGTTAATTCAGTGTGGGGTGCTAGTAGCATTTTATGGGTCCCGTATCAAAATCAAATGAAAAAATACCTATCCGCTAATTAATAACCCCCAACAAATATGAAATGTGTTGGATTTTTGACATCTTGTTTGCCGCGAGGTTTATAAGCATTTTATGCTTCGGTCGCAATTTTTCCAGGTAGAGCATACATGCATACCAGTGGTGCCAATCGGTGCAATAATTTTCGGAAATCCGATTTTGTCCCAAGATCGATTCGGTTTCGGACGGACAAAAACATATTTCTTTGGACATTTTCGGACATCCGATTCCCAAGGATGGCTTTCGTGAAAATCACTTAACAAGTTACTTTTTATCAATCAATANAGGCGTAATGTTAAAATCCGAAAATGTTGGGGCAGTTGCCCCCCCCCCTGCCCCCGGCTCCTACGCCTATGTGTGTGCGCCTTCAGAGGTGTATCGGAGGACGCATTCGGATGTTTAATTGAGCACGCCTCCAAAAGTGTATTTTAGTGTGTCTTTGGAGGTATTTTTGGAGGGCTCCATCAGAGATGTATGGGAGGGCGCCTTTGGAGCCTGTACCTGTAAGTTTGTGGGAGGGCGCCTGCAAAAATGCATCGGTAGGCACCTTTAGAGATATGTGGGAGAGCGCCTTCATATTTATATCGTTGGGCACCATGGGAGGTATATGAGGGGGGGGTCCTTTGGAGGTATGTTTGAGGGCGTCTTCATAATTTCATCAAATTGCGCTTTTGAGGGCATCTGGGAAAGCGTTTTCAGAAGTGTATTGGAGGTCGCCTTTGAAACTACGTATGCAAGAGGACTCCTTCAGAGGTGTATCGGAGGGCGCCTCTGGAAGTATTTAAGTGGGCGCTTTGAAGGCATGTGGGAGGGCGCCTTTGGAGGTATGTGGGAGGGTGCCTTTAGAGGGTATCGAAGGGCACCTTTTACATATAGGTATGTGGGAGGGCGCCTTCATAGGTATCGGAACGTCGCCTTACATTCATTGGAAACGCTCCTCATATTCAGCCGGAGCGCGCATCCATTCCATGAACCGAAGGCGCCTTTTAGCGCCGTGGGTGCATGATGCGCATTCGGTTCATGAGGGCGAAGACCGAGTGGAAAATATGCAGTCCCCCCTGAATTACGCCCATGCACTAGTCTCGTCGATAGCAAATTGCCGGACTTCCACCCGCCGCTGCGCACAAGCACCCACTACACGGCCCGGCCGCCGCCCCACGTGTGTTCTAACGCCCAAAACGGGTGAATTTTTCCCTTCTTTAACTTGGCGTCACGTGAGAGAAACCGCTTCGGTCAATTAAAAAAAAGTTGCGTTCATACTTCCGAGTGATTTAGTTTTGATGTATATCATTGACATCTTTACCAAGTTATCACACGTGGCTGCCTAGTACAGCATGCATTTCATGCTACCGGTAGTAAAAAAAACACGTCCGGGCCGTGCGCGCCCGGGCCGTGCAGGTCATTCAGCAGTGCTGGAAGCAGTGGCATCAGGGGGTCCGAACCTTCGTGCTGCCGACAATTAACTTTGCCGCCGAGGACTTCACCGATCTGCTGGATTGGGGTGCGGAGCTGATCACGTACAGTGGCGGCGCCACCATAGGGGCAGGGGTGGCAGACTGCCACCCCTGCCGTGACACAGGGGTGGCATTTGCCCACCCCTAGAATTCAGGCCCACCGCACAATTTTACCCGGTCTGTTGATCAAAATTGTGATTCTGACCTTCTGCAAACATTTATGAAACAGTTCCCTTCGTCGGCCAATGCAAATCTTAGTCACGTTAGTTTATATTGCTATTCGAACTAATTTGATCTAGTCAAGACCATAATATCCGCCAATTTGACCGAAACTTTCACTCTGTATCGAGTAATATAAGTTGACCGCCACCTGTCTACCCGAGAGCAGGTCATTGCAAAAGCTGTGACGGCGCCCTGCCCCGTCCAGTGCACTGGACGGGGCAGGACAGGGTGCCGGCAACGGGTAGAGGAGGGCCAAGCAGGGCGGGGCAGGGTAGAGCGGGACATGACGGGGAGCGGACGGGACAGAGGCGGGCAGAGGCGGGGAAGAGGCGGGGAAGAGGCAAGGCAGAGGCAAGGCAGAGGAAAGGCAGAGGCAAGGCAGAGGCAAGGCAGAGGCAAGGCAGAGGCAAGGCAGAGGCAAGGCAGAGGCAGGGCAGAGGCAGGGGCAGAGGCAGGGCAGAGGCAGGACAGAGGCAGGCAGAGGCAGGCAGAGCAGGGCAGAGGCAGAGGCAGAGCCAGGGGCGCACGAGGCAGGGCAGAGGCAGGGCAGAGGCAGGACAGAGGCAGGGGCAAGGCAAGGCAGAGGCATGGGCAGAGGAAGGGCAGAGGCAGGGCAGAGGCAGGCAGAGGCAGCAGAGGCAGGCAAGAGCAGGGCAGAGGCAGGGCAGAGGCAGGCAGAGCAGGCAGAGGCAGGCAGAGGCAGGGTAGAGGCAGGCAGAGGCAGCCGGCAGAGGCAGGGCAGAGGCGGGCATGGAGGCGTGCACAGAAAGACAAGGCAAAACCATGGTTAGGATATGGCTGGTACACAGTGGACAGGCAGGACAGGCAGAGCAAGCCAAGGCAGAGCAAAGCAAGACAGAGTTGCGGGCAGGGGGCAGATGGTTGGGCAGGGCATGCAGAGGCATGGCATGATAGGGTAGAGGCAGGGCAGATGCTCAGATATTATAATTGAATCAGTAAGAGTATAATAAATTGTTAAACCGTGAACAGACGGGATTCGCGTCGCCTCAACCACCAGACTGCCGGGAGAGGGTCGGATAGCCACCCTCTAAGTCTAAAAAAACACACGCGTGTAGCAGATAAGCCAAAAAATGACGTTAGATAAATCGAGACAAGCTTATGGAAAGTATACCGGCCATTTAGCACGTCAATATGAGTCACCAGAGTTTATCAAAAGTCCATTTCAACCTATATATGAGGCGTGGATTCTAGTGGAGACTTTAAGGCGTCCCCGTCCCCCTTAGCCGGGTCGCGCCTATTGTCGCGCCCGTAGGGTGCAACTTTTTTTTTTTTTCTTTTTTCTGTATTGGTGCCCCCCTTGACCGTAAAATGTGGTAGTCGTGTGCCTGATATGGATGTCTTTACAAAACCGTATTATCTTGATAATCAAAAAATTAGCGACAAAAGTTATAATGTGTCGACTACACAACGTGCTGTACCTATAATTTGTCTAATCATACGGTGCCCAGGAATATGTCAGACGATATGCGTCCACCGGGTGTTGTGTTTGCTGTTCCTATGTCTTACATTCATAATTGTCTTTACAATAAATAACTTGAATGCTTATACCAATTTTAGAAATAATAACGAAATAATAAGGTTTTATTCGGTACCTTATCTGCTAACCATCGCAACATTACAACATTGCCTTACAATACCCAGCATTACCGCATCGTGTCGGCGTTTTTATTTCCTGTCCTTCAGGTGGCGTCGCGTCTCTCAAACCACTCTAGTTTGATAACGAACCTTTGTATTGTTATACATGCTTCCACATGACCCTAAACATTTGGCTCCATATTGCGTGCTGCCACAATTCCACACTAATCCCATCCCGGCGCATTCATCCGCAACCCAAAACATCACGACAAAAGCGACGCTGGTTCCGCGCGTGCGCTGGCGGCTCCCCCAAGAACCAGCGCCGCTTAAATATTATTTACAACCGTTGATATGTAAGAAACGAGTAGATACTAGGTATACTCGTTTCTTCTTCTAATCCCTGTCCAGATACTTACTGAGTTCCAAGATTATATTTCCAGAAGCGAATATTTTCTAATTAAAAATATTCATAACATCTGAAAAACGTGATACCTAGTTAATTCATTGTGGGGTGCTAGTAACAGCTTATGGGTCTGGTATCGAATTAAAATGCGAAAATAAATACCCATCCGCTAATAAATAACCCACCAAAAATACGAAATGTGTTGGAATTTATCATCTTGTTTGCCGCAAGGTTTAAAAGCATTTTATGCTTCGGCTGCATTTTTTCCCGGTAGAGCATACATGCGTACTAGTGGTGCCAATCAGTGCAAACATTTTCGAAAATCCGAATTGTCCACAAGATCGGTTGCGGTTCGACAGGACAAAAGCATATTTCTTTGGACATTTTCGGACATCCGATGCCCAAGGATGGCTTGTCGTGAAAATCACTTAACAAGTTACTTTTTATCAATCAATATTTGTCTGTATTTAAATGGATATATGATGATTGCGGCTTCAGGATATCGTAACTCTAGCGATCTTTGACACAAATGCCTATACTTATGCATATATTGGAAATGATACACGGAAATGTTACATTCCGTATCATACATTTGTTCTGCTTTCCGACAAATTTCGAACAAAAAAGATTTTCGGACAGTTTCGGACGGACAGCTGACCATGGTCTTGGACATCGGTCGGACATTGGAAAAATATTTTCTGAAACTGGCATCACTAATGCGTACCTTCTTAATGAGTTTTGCCACCCCTGGCAAAAATCCGTGGCGCCGCCCCTGATCACGTAACCGCCGCTCACGATGGGCCTCAGGAACACAGAGCTCGCGGGCATCCGCAGCGCGCTGCTGGAGATGGGTGCTTACCCGGTGCACAGTGGCGGTGTAGCGGACGGTGAAGGTGGTGACGGAGGTGGCGAGTGCAGTGGTCGGGGAAAGCAACAGCACGGCTGGATCTGCATCCGTCTCTGCCACCGTCAGCAGCTGCCGGCGGCCGTCACGACTAAAAAATCATCAGCGAGGAGTCTTGCTGAAGTGTAGCTGAAGGTCAGGCCAGAATGGTTACAGCTCTGACAGCCCAGACAACTCACCAAATGGTAGCATTGCACTGATGTCTCGCGTTGCATCTTCCCGGGTGCAATTTTTACATTTATTCGCTGCAATTAAGTAATACTTCGTAAAGATGGATATATGTGGACTTTTATGACATTACTGAAATATGGATATACAAGAATGAGATCCGGAAAATTACAAGAAACGTTCATTACATGCATCTATCACAATAACTGAGCAACTGTGGGTATCGAGAGAGAAATGACGCGGTACTTCGGGCTCACCGCTAGCGGCTCTGACGTCCCTATATTAAGAGATAGGGCGAAAACTTCTCTCGCTCGGTGCGGATGGGGATTAAAGTTAAAAGGGACAGGAGTGGCCACGTTGTCCCATGCATAGTAGAGCATGATAAAACCATAGGGGCACCGTGCACTGTGAAAAAAGGTTAACCAGCGAAACAGCCTTCTGTTCGTGTTCGGTGCAGACCCCGGCCGTACGCGTTTTAACAACCGGAAAAATAGAAATGTAGGTATTTGGTGTTTCGATTACTTCTACAATTTTCATCTAACCGTCCTAGCCTATTCTTAAGAGACATGTGTGTAAAAACAATAGGCATTTCATGGCAATAGTAAGTCGGCCTTTTAATGATATTGTAGCCTGCGAATATTTAAGTTACAGAGCTTGAGATCAAAGCCAAAAGCTTGAGCTTGAGATCAAGGCTGACGGCTCACAACAAAATAGCTAGGCCAAGGCCGAGCTTCGTATCCAAGTTTGTTTATGCTGCGCCAAGTAGGTACATATGCTGCAACCGCTAGCTTTCAAATTGTTGCCAAGTAAAAATCGTCAAGAAGTAGGCGCTTCTAGTGCCTTTTAAATTAAAGCATGTTCCGTTGATCCTAATGTCTAATTCATAGACAGAACGTTCACATTTTGTATTGTATTTTATTCATATCATCATGCCATATATTTTTGGAATCAGAGACGTCGCTACCTTCTCAAAAGTGTGTGTGGGGGGGGTCCACTGCCAGGGGGCGCCAAGCCCAGAGGGGAGCGCCGTGGTCTAGAGGGGCGGAAATCCAGTAGCAAAAACATGGGTTAATGTCCGTGTTTTTTATTTTCGTTTGGGAGATCTAGTGAGTATTAGCAAAGCGTTTACTACCTATGTGTGTACATCCGACGACCGTTTTTTGTGGATGTGAAACATAACATGGTTCAGAGCCTTGGGGGGGGGACGTGGCCCCTTGCCTCTGGATCCGCCCCTGATTTTACTTGCTTAACTTGCCGACCCTCTTTCACATAAAAAGAGGTGAGATGGTGAACCATGAACATAGATATCGACGAAACCATAAATAGTTATATCGAC